>JASANB010004344.1:0-48483 GCA_030248155.1 Sabatieria punctata | reverse complement strand
AATTATTATGTGCATATGGTTTCCAAAATACATATGGTTACTAAAATACAGCATCCGCCCGCATACCTACCTGGCCTATACCGCATACCAAAAGATACCGCATTATGCGGTATATACCGCAACTCGGGTTGTGGCCCACGGCTGGGGCTCCGATTACACATTATAGCAACTAGAGTGAAAAACACCCATTGCGTTAATTAGTGTTTTATGTAGCACTTTTTTATTCCAATTTCGCTTATTACGATCGATAACAACATCCTGGGCTTTTGGCCATTTCTTATACGCGTGCTTATGCATTGCGTATGCGACAGCAACTTGTGACATCTATCCATAAGCTCATGGAGAGATAGAGATATCTGTTAATTGGCTCAAATTGTATGATCGTTTTCGTGTCTAGGTGTGGCCAGTATTTCTAATTTTTGGCTTTTTATTCATATCGATCAAGGATGATTGACGAAAGTAAATGCGCAGAATCTAAGGCAGGCCTATTCACGTGGTAAAATTGGTAATCCATTTATGTATGTAAGTTTCTTTTTTTTCGATTGTGTCAATATTTATGACGCTCTTTGCTTGAAGCGAGCCTGATTGTTTTGGACCCAATCTTTCCAGCTGTGCTTATTCTGTGGCTAGGTTAATTGTTACACACGGCTTTTAGAGCAATTTTCCTAAAACAGGCTTCCGTGGACTATTGGACCGCCAGTCGCTGTTAGAAGACAGGAACAAAGGCGCATAATCTGGTGTAAAGCTAACTGTACCATGCAGTACTGTTAGTTGCTAAAGAAAATAACAATTTGTACTTAGGGAGCAGTCGTTTGACAGCAGATTCGGTCCTGATTGTTAAGGATGTGCAGTCTGGGTGGTCCACTGCTTGAACTAACAAACCAACAAGGAAAAAGAAAATAGAAAAGCCCACCTTAGAGAAGATGGTGGGCTTCAACGAATTCGTCTATTTCTACTGTTTACTGTCAAGCGTGGTCTGTCTACTACTGCATCTGGTCCATTCAAAATGGCTGAGCCGTCGCAGTGGCACTTGGGGAGCGAGTTTCGGGCAGCAAAACGCCGAATTTCGCAACTTCCAAAAGCGATTTCTGATCGGCTATTTGCCGTGTCTGTTCGCCGACAGTCTCCAGGCCCCCTATTTGTACTATCTGTACCACAGCTATGGCTTTCTGGAGTCGCAGATTGCAATTTTGTACGTGTCTGGTTTCGTCACCAATGTACTGTTCACCATCGTATCTGTGGGTCTGGTGCAGCGGGTCGAGAGAAAAGTGCTGTGTCTCAGCTTCATTGGAATCAACTCTATCTCGTGTCTCATGAAATTCTCCGATAATTACTCGCTCTTGTTGCTGAGTAGAGTTATGGACGGAATTGCCTGCTCACTGCTCACTGCGCCCTTCCAGGAATGGTAACAACAATTATTATTATTATTACAGTCTGTCTGGCACTTTACGCCGTTTATGGTACCGACAGCATATGGTACCGGTACCTAGGGTAGTGGCACCATATATGGTACCCCTACCAATGCCATGGGTGCCGGTACCATATGATGACAGTACCATCATATGGTACCACCTGGTACCACTACCATATGGTACGAAATCTGAACATATAACAGTCAGGCACTTAACGCCGTTTATGGTACTGACACCATATAAGTCCGGTACCATATATGGTGCCGCCACCTTCGGGGACTGTGGTGGTACCATATATGGTACCCCTACCCAAATGGGGGACTCTGGCGTCGGCCCAAATTTTGGGAGGGGGTTGGTCACTAAAAAACCGCTCAAAAATCGAAAAAATCCCAATTTTTCGGCTCGAAAATCGTCAAAATCAAGAATCGTCAAAAACCGTTAAAAATGGACAGAAATACAGCTAGAAAGTGCTTGTGTCTGAAACTGCAAAAAATCACAAAAATTTGCTCGAAAAATTACTTGCCAGAAAAATCAGAGGGCGGTCGGGAAAGTCGTCTGGGGGAGGGGGTCTGGCCAAAGTCGGGTTGGGGGAAAACCCCCAGACCCCCTGTTGCATGTATGCCATATAATATATTATGGTACCACCACAGGCCCCGAACCTGTAGGTATCATTGTGTCGGTACCATATATGGTACGAAATCTGAATAGAGTGTACCATAATGGTACCGGTACCAGTAACAATGGGAAGGTAGGGATACCATATATATGTATGTGTTGCGTGTGGATTTGGTAAAGAAACGTTGGCTCTTAGCTTTTACTGTCAGACCACCTCTTGCCTGGTAGAATCCAACACACTACTTAGTCAACTGTCAACACAGGCATCCTACTAACCCGGCTCATAGCCGCAACACACCCTTTGAACTCACACATCAGAACTCATACCAATACCACGCACTATTCATGTGTAACATATGGTGCCACCACAGTAGCCGAATGTGGGGCACCATATATGGTGTCAGTACCAGAAACGGCGTTAAGTGCCTGACTGTATTAGAGTGACAGTTGGTTCGTATTGGGGCGTTGCGTTTTCCAGGTATTTTGGGGTTTTGCCCCAATTCTGATTGGCTGGGACCGCAAAATTCTATCAGCAATTAGCTTTAAAGGACGCTCTTTTTGCGTCAATCAACTAAAGTTAGCAGAATTTGTGCTATATGTCAGGTTGTTGACTCGCAGCAGCTGTGCAAAGTTTTTCTGCTGAGCTAAACGAAAAAAATGTTTGTTTCTACTGGTGCTGAGCCAAAATTCTTTGGGGGTTGGGTTGGGTACTAAAACGCTCAAAGATCGCAATTGTTTGGCTATACGCATAATCGGAGTGGCTAAAGACTCTATGTACAGGGTGTGCCAAAAAACAACCCCAGCAGATTTTTTGCTGTAGCAACCGCAAATCTCAACCGATTTGAATGAATCCTTTTTTAAATGAAAAATAAATAAATTCTTGAAAGATTGATGTAACGTTTATTAAGATAGCCTGCTTAGTTCCTGCGATATTTGCCCTCAAATTCAAAACAGAGATTTTGGCAGTGAACAAGAGTGATAAAAACAACCCAGCAGATTTTTTACTTTTGCAACCATGAATCTTAACCGATTTGAATGAATCCTTTTTTGAATGAAAGATTCATAAATTCTTCAAAGATTGGTGCAATTTTTATTGAGATTCACTGCTTAGTTCTTGAGATATTTGCCCTCAAATTCGAAACAGATTTTGGCAGAGAACAAGAGGGATTCCGTTGCACTTCATAATAAAGCAGATTCCTACTGCGGGGTCTAGTGACACTTTACTGTTGAAGTGAGCCGAGTTTGTGTGTCACCAGTAAAGCCTCCAATAGCCCTCTGCAGTAGCAGGAATCCGTTTTATTACGAAGTGCAGCGGAATAATAAAAAATCCCACTTGTTCACTGCCAAAATAACTGTTTTGATTTTGAGAGCCCATATCTCAGGAACTAAGCAGAGCACATTAATGAAAATTTCAGCAGTCTTTTAAGGATTTATTTATCTTTCATTTAAAAAAGGATTCTTTCAAATCGGTTGAGATTTGCGATTGCTACAGCTAAAAATCTGCTGGGTTGTTTTTTTGGCGCACCCTGTAGAATCGAATTTTCATCACAATTAGGAAAAACTCCTTTTTTATTGTTGCGCAAATTAGTGTTCAGAGTAAGTATAGCTCAGATTAGGGTTTACCCAGACCGGAGCTCGACCTTGTCTAGCACAGATTAATAATAATACTGACTGGGTTTCAGGTACGTTCACGAGCATGTGCAGACCTACGATTTCCCCAAAGAGTGGATTCCGGTCACTTTTCGCAAAGTGGCCTTGACCAATGGCTACTTGGCCATCGCAGCTGGTTTTCTGGCCGAATTGTCCGAGCGGTCTTTCCGGGTCACAGCTTTCCCATTCCTGCTGGCCATACCGATCCTCATTTTAGGTACCGTCTTTACCACAGTTTTGCTTCTTTTGCCACGACAACCCGTTTAGTTTACATTTCACTTTTTATGTAGAATCGCATCTTGTCTTTTTTATCTGCTTTCCGAATTTGAATGGATTTGTTAGCGCTAGCCAAGTTAAGTGGAAACGATGGTTTTAGGAGGTTATTGGATTCACATAAATTGGAATCAGAATCGTTCCGAGAGCGAAGCGCCGGCTCCTAAGCTGTGGCTACAGTTCGGTCGTGGACTAAGAACCATCACCCACAATCCGCAAGTGTTTCTGCTGAGTTCGATTCAGGCACTGTTCGAAGCGGTCATCTATATGTTCGCATTTCTCTGGACCCCCATTTTTCTCAACATGGAACACGCTGCCACTGCTAAGGCGAGGTACGCACTATTTGCTTTCTCCTTGCTTAATAGATGGGGGTTGGATGGATGGATTGGCCGAACAGGGTCGTAGCTCCTGCGTTAGCCGCCTATGGGCCTATTATGCACGTCCACTCCTGCGGGTTCTGGGGGAAATCCCGCTTTCCCCAGCTACATATATGCTGAGGGACAGCCAGGTCTCCATGTGTAGTTACCCTGGCTATAGGCGCAAAATTTCGGTGGTAAATTTGAGTTTTTTGCGGCTTTTTTGTCTAAACAATCGTACTTTTCGGCTAAGATTCATTTTTTGAGTAAAAATCAATTTTTCGATTAAAAACTGCTTAGAATCTAGTTTTCCGCGACCCCCCAAACCGGCAGACCCACTCCCGAATTTTCAGATTTTGACTACCACAACCCATTTTTCCGGCTCATGTATGGTTTCATCTTTAACAAAAAGCCACCCAATTATGGCTTCTATGTAAAACGAAGACTATACGTACATGTACATAGTTGCGCTCATCAATAAAGAAAACTAGGAAAATTATCAATATTTTACTGAATACAGATGTTATTTTAATAGAAACGTCATTTTACATGGAATTGAACGCAAAAATGTCGGTTGTAACTCTTCAAAAAATTGAAACTTCGGGGGGGGGTATTATGTAGTTAGGGGACGGGGTCGGCAAATTAAGGGGGAGGGGTCCGAAAATGGGCACAAATATCATTACGTAATTTTTCCCTCCCCTTAGGAGTGTTTTTTTGTGTTCCCACCGCCCTACTTTAAAACGTTTGAGCTCCTATTCTGGCTTTTAGCTTCGGTGGCATCTACTCCAGCTTAATGGCCTCCGTGTTACTCGGCACACTGGTAAACCGAATGTTATCGAGTCGTCATTTCGCGGCCGTTCACCTCCTGACCCTGGCATCGTCGGTGTGTTTCGTGGCCAAGGTACTAATAGTGGCGTTACTGTACCCCGGAGGCACCAACGAGACCGGGTTCAACGTGTTGTTGGTTCTGTTCTGCACCTATGAGCTAGGCGTTGGACTCTATTTCCCGGCCATGCAACGGCTGCAGAAGGATCTGCTTCCACCAGAAGAGCGGTCGGCCATTCTGTCTCTCTTTCGCATTCCCCTCAACTTGATTGCCGCTGGCGGACTGCTGATTGTGGAGCAGAGTAGGAGCCGATTGTACGGCAATTGGATGATTCTGATTCTGTGTATGGTTCTACTGGCTCTTTGCTTGATGGCCACCTTGTTGTTGGGCGGACTGGTGCGAAGGAACCAGCCAGACTTGGACCATTTTGTCTTGCAGCTGAATCAACCGGATGAGGACGATGAGGAGGTGTTTTCCTGATTGTTTGTCTGTTTGTTTGGCTCTATTTCTGTGTCTGTTTCTTGGTTGTACTGAATTCTTCATATTTTTATTGTCAATGGCCAGGTTCGACCGACAGTCAAGCGCTTGACCCGGTACCGTAAAGGCTCGAACAGTCAGGCACTTAATGGCATAACCGTTTCCATTTATGCCCTTAAGAGCCGCACTGTCCGAGTGAAAACCGTGTTTGGTTAATGTAGTAGCGGTGATAATGTGATATCTGCCTTGACTGTCTTAAATGTATGACATTCTCTATTCTTGGGAAGATGCGGCCATAAAAATCACCACCACGTGGCGTATCCAGGAGTTCGACAAATTTTTCCAACTGTAACAACGCATCTTAGTTTCTCCTCTGATATTCAACACCCGACCCCGGGACTGTAGGTGCGTGCCCACCAATAGGGAGGGGACCGGTAAAAAGATACCGTATAGCATTTTCGATACCGTTATGGTACCGTATAGTGTGCTGCAAACACAGTTGTTAAAAAAATTAATTTTTTTGAAGGCCAAAAATTTTTGCTTTTTTTTTAAAAAAAATTTAAAAATAATTTTTTTTTAAATCGTCTTAAATGGGTCCAGCATGCTAGTACAGATACTTACAACAAATTTTCCACTTTTGCACCTTAAGTCAGTTGAGAAACCTGTTCGAAAACGACAATACAGCTCTAAACACTGCCTGTAACTGCATAATTTCACCGAAAATTGTCTTTAGAGGCACTTCTAGGTGAATCCTAAAGAAGGATTTCTTACGCAGTCACTGCTAGGCTCAATGCAAAAGAAGTATTACGCATGTTGCTGGATAAAATGTTGGCTGCTTCCAAAGAATTTACAAAAAATTGCATGTATGTACGTGAATTTTCCCACTTTTTCCCTTAATTTGCATATTGATTTTTAAAATTTTTGACCCTAACAACTGGGTGTGGCCTGTGTATCTCCGGATCAATATTTACCCAATATTTACCCGGGCAGATTAATTTACCAGAAATCGAACAAAATTTACCCGGCCCGTTAGATTTATTTACCGATCGCCAGAGGTCTTAGCAAACAGTAGAAAAACGTCGGAACAGCAAAAATTCCCGTTATTTTTTAAAATTGTGACTGATTCGTTAGATGTACTTGCAGTAAACGTGTTTTTCAAAAATTCTTGAAGTCATTCTACATCTACACTCGTATAATAAATGGAACGTCGTGGCCGTGGTCGTCCGAAGACTGGATTCGCGTTCCTTGGGAGCAAGAAGAAATCAAACAGATAATCTATCAATACGAAGCTGGTGAAATTCGGTCCAAAAGGGTGCAATTTCGCGTTTGTTGGGCATCAGAGTGACACACACACATGTCGAGTGCAGGCGTATGATATATTCTTGGTTTGCCTCGCGGTCTTGGTAGTAGCTGTTGCTTTCTGTGGCAGCCGATCAACAACAACTTTTTACCTCCAACCAACAATTAAATAAACAGGAGAATATAGACACGACCGCTCGCCAGGTAGCCAGACGGAGAGAGAGATGAAAGTTCTAGACAACAAAGGGCGAGCGGGCTGCTAATCACATAGCGCTACAAATACAGTGTTTGGCGCGTACAAGGTTACGGTAGCCTTCGCGGTTGTACGTACAGCAAGTGGTGTGTATTTTCTAACTAGCGCAACTACACACGCAACGCCAAACATATCAGCGTACTTGGCAAAGGGAAAGAAGAAAGCACAAGTAATTTATTTTGAAATTTTTGGTTTGCAAATATGTACAGAGTATTCCAAAAAGAAAAGTAACAATCGTTTCGGCAGAAAACTATGTCATCACCATTGTCTATATTTATACCCTAATACAAGTGATCCACTAACAGTTCATTTTGCTGTGCATACACAAATCAGTATTTTAATCACTGCTTGTACAGTCAGGGAAATAACAACAACAGGCTTATGCCATATAGCGTACCACTAGCTGCACTTACAAGTGCTATACTATCTGGTATCATCTGAGGCCCGGATCGAAGGTGTGCCATAATGAATGGTTCTGGTAAATTGATTGTGAAACTTGAGTGTTGGAATTATAGAGTATCTTTCATTTCACGGAGTTATTTGAGGAACGTGCACATCGAAATGCTGAACTGCCTAATTTACGTGCCATGGACGCATTGTTCTATCAAGCACTCCAGACAGGGGTGATTGCCTCTAAGCTGGCTTGTGGCCCGGCGGATACAAGCAATCAGCAAGAGTTACCGTTGTGTTGTGAAACCAACAAAGAACGCGTTTGCACATTAGAAGTGGTTGTACTCCAATAGGTTAATCCGAATCTTCGGTTTTCTACGTCAGGTCATGTGTATGTGCTTAAAGAAGACTCTGTTTCACTTGACAGCATAGCAGAAGCCGAAACAATCTGAAATTGCATTTGGACGGACCACTTTGGTACAGACCGTCCAAACAGTGGACCACTTTGATCGGGAGATACCAACGACGCACCTAACAACTGTGGCTACAAACGCTTCAAAAAAACAGTTACGCTGGTATATGGATAGTTCGCTAAGTTCTGGTCAAAAACATAAATTATTTTTGTGGTCGGCCTTTCCTGTGTCTTTTCTATTTTCTATCTACACGGCTATTTTTGATTGTGATCTGTTTTGTCTAGCTACAGTCGTGCCTTGTTAATATGGCCACTTTGGGGACACGACCCAACTGGCCATATTATCGAATCAGCCATATTAACAAAACTTGAACAAAAAATTTAAAAATTGTGAAATCTGAGTTGTAGCATCATTCTGTACCTGTCTATACTAGTAAGTAGTACTGTCTGTTTATTTAAAGACTTGAATCTGAGCCGACAATATATTGAATTTATTTTGAATTATCATCCCCATTGTAAATATTAAGTGTATTTTGGTTGGACTGATTTGATTCATTTCAAGTTACTGAAATGCTAAGCAAAAATACGTTTTTGATTTTATTCAAAAGCAAAATTGCAGGTTTCTCAGCATTTTACAAGTACTTGTACTTGTCACATTTTCCATTTCAAGAAAGCCAAAAAAAACCTGCCACAAAGGTATGTTTTTGTGTTTTTCTAACCGATAACATAGCTTACAAAACCAAAAACAGTACTCTACCTTCAAAAGCCCGAAAATGACATGAATTTACTGCAAAAATCTTGCTGATTCAGTTTTAACAACTAAACAGTATTATACGATATAAAAAATACGGTATAGCCAAAAATACCGTATGATACCGTATACCGGTCCCATCCTAGTGCCCAATGCCTCAAAGAAGACCTGGCTCAAGCAAAACCAGCGAGACTTGGCTTTCATGAAGATGGAGTATGGGGCTCCCAATCGGCCGCGCTGCTGGCAGAACATCCTCAACAACCTAGCAGAAGATCGTAGGTAAGTAATTGTATGTAATGTTGTTTGACTACATGTTTTACTGTAGCTTATGTTTTCCTGCTCGTGTGATGGTGTTTGCTTGTGTAGAGCTAAATGGGTGTAAAGTCAGTCAGTCAATCAGTAGAAACAACTCTGTCAGATGTCTGTGGAGATGGCGGTCAGGGCCGCCGGCAATCGCTGAACAAGCCGTCGCAAGCATACATGTAGTTGGGGGGGGAATGGGGGGGGGTATTTCCCCCCCAGGCCCGATTTTCGGAGAAAATTCCCCCCCCAGCCGGATTCTGGGGGGGGGAATTTTTTGAAACCCTATTTTGGGTTTGTAAACCTGCAAACAGGGTTCCAGAAGCCCTGATTAGGGTTTCAGAAACCCAACTTGGGTTCCGGAGCCCTAGTTTGGGTTTCAAAAACCCTAAATAGGGTTCCGGAACCCTGTTTTGGGTTTCAGAAACCCTAAATAGGGTTCCGAAACCCTGTTTTTGGTTACTGAAACCCTAAATAGGGTTCCTGAACCCTAATTTGGATTACTGAAACCCTAATTTGGGTTTCTGAAACCCTAAATAGGGTTCCGGAACCCTAATTTGGGTTACTGAAACCCTAAATAGGGTTCCGGAACCCTAATTTGGGTTTCTGGAGGGCCGAAATAGGGTTCCGGAACCCTAATTTGAGTTACTGAAACCCTAAATAGGGTTCTAGAACCCTAATTTTGGTTTCTGGAGGCCCAAAATAGGGTTCCGGAACCCTAATTTGGGTTACTGAAACCCTAATTTGGGTTGCTGAAACCCTAAATAGGGTTCCGGAACCCTAATTTGGGTTACTGAAACCCTAATTTCGGTTACTGAAACCCTAAATAGGGTTCCGGAACCCTATTTTGGGTTTCTGAAACCCTAAATAGGGTTCCGGAACCCTAATTTGGGTTACTGAAACCCTAATTTCGGTTACTGAAACCCTAAATAGGGTTCCGGAACCCTATTTTGGGTTACTGAAACCCTAATTTGGGTTACTGAAACTCTAAATTGGGTTCCAGAACCCTAATTTGGGTTTCTGGAGGGCCGAAATAAGGTTCCGGAACCCTAATTTGGGTTACTGAAACCCTAAATAGGGTTCCGGAACCCTAATTTGGGTTTCTGTAGGGCCGAAATAGGGTTCCGGAACCCTAATTTGGGTTACTGAAACCCTAAATAGGGTTCCGGAACCCTAATTTGGGTTTCTGGAGGGCCGAAATAGGGTTCCGGAACCCTAATTTGAGTTACTGAAACCCTAAATAGGGTTCTAGAACCCTAATTTTGGTTTCTGGAGGCCCAAAATAGGGTTCCGGAACCCTAATTTGGGTTTAAAAATCTCTAAAGAAGGTTCCATAAATGCATTTTAACTGTATTATGTCGAATAAAATGGTTTTTTTGCACGTTTTAAAGCAAAATTAGCTTTTTTTGCACATTTTAAATTAAAAATAAGGTTTTTTCCACGTTTTACAGCAAAAATAGGGTTTTAAACGGAATTTTTGCACTTCAGACAGGATTTTTACCCCATTTTTAGTCCTCAAAACCCTGTTTTGAGCCCAAAAAAAGGTCGCTGAAACCCACTTTTGGACACCAAAAAAAGGTCGCTGAAACCCCCTTTGGGCATACCCCTGAAACCCTATTTTGGATCAGAAAAATTCCCCCCCCCAGCCGAAAACCCAGCTACATGTATGGTCGCAAGGCAAAGCATCTCATAGACAGTTTTAGAAAATATTTTTCTCGTTTCTCTTTTTTGACCGATTTTTTCGGATGAGAACAATTGGTCAAAAATAAGAGAAAAGAGTAAATTGTGTACTAAAACTCTCTTTACGCTACTCTACCATACCATAACAGTCAGTCAGAGAGACTAAGCCATAGACGAATCGGTTCCTTATATGGCTTACCTCTCCAGTCTCCGACTATGGCTATGATGTTCCATCGATGGCTATTGAACGCCTACTTAGCCATACATGGCTACTTAGTCCTCTATGGCTACTTAGCCCTCTATGGCTACTTAGCCTTCTATGGCTACCACTCTTCCACAGCATAGCCAACTATGGCTATGTAGCCATCTATGGCTACGTAGCCATAGATGGCTAAAAAGGCGGGGCCTCATAGATGGCTACATAGCCATAGATGGCTACGCATCAACATAGCCATCTATGGCTATGTAGCCATCTATGGCTAAAAGTGTGGGGCCTCCTCGATTTTAGCCATAGATGGCTACATAGCCATAGATGGCTATGTAGCCATCTATGGCTAAAAGTGGGCAGACCCTGTTTTTGTAGTCATAGATGGCGACATAGCCATAGATGGCTATGTTGATACGTATTTGGCTGAAAGTGAGCGGGGCCTGCCTTTGTAGTCATAGATAGCTACTTAGGGGGCGTGCAAAAATTACGTAATGGCATGAGGGGGGAGGGGGGGGTTCGCCAAAAGATTACTATTCATTACGGTGGGGGGAGGGGGGGTTGGCGACTTCATTACGTAATTTTTTAACGTGCAGAAATCACTAAAGTGGCCATGATTTTAATTGTTTTGACCTCCAGTACATGTACATATAGTCTAAGCATTGGGCTTGCTTTTTCTCAATTTCACTTAGATGATCGTTTAGATTAGAGAAGGTAGCTATCGTTTGAGGCACGGTTTTCCAATTTTTCAGATGCTAAATGGCAACAGTGACCTTTGACATATTTTTAAGAGTTTATAATGGTATAGCAGTTATCAATTCGATCGTTAATACAGGGTCTGTGCGGCTTTTTCAGAGCAAAATTCCCTGACCAAAGTCAAATTTCCCTGAACAATCAGAGTGAGAACATGTTAACAAGGGTGAGAAGTTTTTAAAAATTGACATTGAAAAACGCATTTAAACGGTATTCTGAGGGTAAAACTTCAAGTTGTAGTAGTTGTGGAAGGTCAGAAGTCCCATTTTCAAAAGGGTGGTGTGTAAAGCTTTGATGATGACCCTTTGGGCGAGAGATGATTCTACTGCTATCAAATTTTTCCCTGACCAAATATCCTGACTTTTCTATGACTCTCTGACTTTTCAGGTCCCGCACGAACTCTGGTTTATGACTATCGATTATCAATCAACTGATATGGCAGCAGCCCTAAAATCCATGATAAAACACTTTGGTTTCATCTTTAATAAAAAGCCACCTAATGATGGCTTCTATGTAAAACTAAGACTATACGTACTGTACTTGTACGTATTATCAATTGTTACTGCAAACAGATGTTATTTTAATAAAAACGTCATTTTACATAGAATAATTGAACGCAAGAATTTCGGCTTTAACTCTTCAAAAAAATGAAATTTCGGGGGGGGGGGGGTAGCCAAATTATTACGTAATTTAGGGGAGGGGGGGTCAGGAAATTATTACGGGCGATTATCAGGGGGGGAGGGGGGGTCCGAAAATGGGCAAAAACACCATTACGTAATTTTTGCACGCCCCCTTAGCCCTCTATGGCTACCCCGTTCGGGCAGACCAAACTCCGATTGGAGTAGTTTTCTGATGGTTCAACATGAGCCCCTCGCATGACAGGACCGAATGTTATGAGTTTTCGTGGTGGGACCCTAACTGGGAAGATTTGTCATCGGTAAGAAGTGCGCCAAATTCAAATCACTCAGGTACTGGCACCTTCTACTGAACCTAAATCGTCTTCATCCTCCAGGCCACCTCTGCCATTCGCTGACTTCCAGATCGTAGCAGAACCACTTCGATCATCCAGGCCGCCACTTACGATTTGCACGTCATCAATCTTCGCCGAAGTACTATCCCGGGAATCTGCCAATTTCGAGTTGAAGAAGGTGAAGCTGCCGATTTTCCTTCAGCTTTCCACGATTCCCACTCTTCTAGCTTCTGTACTTCTTCAACAAACTCTCTCCTTCCAGCCACACCACTTTGATCTACTTTAAATCGTCCCGCCGAAGTACTATCCTGAGAATCGGCTGATTTGGAGTGGAAGAAGGTGAAGCTGCCGATTTTCCTTCAGCTTTCCACGATTCCCACTCATCTAGCTTCTGTACTTCTTTGCATGGTTTCTCCTTCGAGGCACACCACTTCGATCCACTTCAAATCGCGCCGCCAAAGTACTATCCCGAGAATCGGCCGATTTGGAGTGGAAGAAGGTGAAGCTGCCGATTTTCCTTCAGCTTCTTTGAGGCACACCACTTCGATCCACTTCAAATCGCCCCGCCGAAGTACTATCCTGAGAATCGGCCGATTCGGAGTGGAAGAAGGTGAAGCTTCCGATTTTCCTTCAGCTTTACATTGTTTTAAGTCTTGTAGCTTCCATACTGCTTTAATACCTTGTGGGCCTCCAGCCACACCGCTTCTAATCCACTTTGAATCGTCCTGCCGAAGTACTGCCCCAGAATCGGCCGAGTTAGGAGTGGCAAGAGGTGAAGCTGCCGATTTTCCTTCAACTTTCCGTTATTTTAACTACTGCTTCAAATACAAAGTTTGCATCAAATATGCTTACTACAATATCCGATCCAATCGGGACCATCATATTCAGACTTAGCTAAGCGAGAGCTTTTGATTGAGTACCTACATGCCTATGTTACGAAGCAGCGTTAAAAAGTTAGAAAATTTGCATAAAAAATTTGCATATTCAAAATGTCAATTTTTACGTAGCCATCTATGGCTACATAGCCATAGAAGGCTATGTAGCCATAGATGGCTACATAAAAATTCGATAGCCATCTATGGCTACTCTCAAAATGAAACTGAAATTGCTGATCGGCAAATTCCGAATTTCAGTTTCATTTTGAGAGTAGCCATAGATGGCTATCGAATTATACATAGCTATCTATGGCTACATAGCCTTCCATGGCTAAAATGGCTCAATCGTTTTTAGCCATAAAAGGCTACATAGCCATAGATGGCTATGTAGCCATAGATGGCTACACAAAAATCCGATAGCTATCTATGGCTACTCTCAAAATGAAACTGAAATAGCTGATCGGCAAATTCCGAATTACAGTTTCATTTTGAGAGGAGCCATAGATGGCTATCGAATTATACATAGCCATCTATGGCTACATAGCCTTCCATGGCTAAAATGGTTCAATCGTTTTTAGCCATAAAAGGCTACATAGCCATAGAAGGCTATGTAGCCATAGATGGCTACGTAAAAATTCGATAGCCATCTATGGCTACTCTCAAAATGAAACTGAAATTGCTGATCGGCAAATTCCGAATTTCAGTTTCATTTTGAGAGTATCCATAGATGGCTATCGAATTATACATAGCCATCTATGGCTACATAGCCTTCCATGGCTAAAATGGCTCAATCGTTTTTAGCCATAAAAGGCTACATAGCCATAGATGGCTACACAAAAATTCGATAGCTATCTATGGCTACTTTCAAAATGAAACTGAAATAGCTGATCGGCAAATTCCGAATTTCAGTTTCATTTTGAGAGTAGCCATAGATGGCCATCGAATTCTATGTAGCCATCTATGGCTATGTAGCCTTTTATGGCTAAAATCGATTGAGCCATTTTAGCCATGGAAGGATACGTAGCCATAGATGGCTACGTAAAAATTGACATTTTGAATATGCAAATTTTTTGTGCAAATTTTCTAACTTTTTATCGCTGCTTCGTAACATAGGCATGTAGGTACTCAATCAAAAGCTCTCGCTTAGCTAAGTCTGAATATGATGGTCCCGATTGGATCGGATACTGTAGTAAGCATATTTGATGCAAACGTTCTATTTGAAGCACTAGTTAAAATAACGGAAAGTTGAAGGAAAATCGGAAGCTTCACCTTCTTCCACTCCGAATCGGCCGATTCTCAGGATAGTACTTCGGCGGGGCGATTTGAAGTGGATCGAAATGGTGTGCCTCGAAGAAGCTGAAGGAAAATCTGCAGCTGCACCTTCTTACACTCCAAATCGGCCGATTCTCAGGATAGTACTTCGGCGGCGCGATTTGAAGTGGATCGAAGAGGTGTGCCTCAAAGGAGAAAGCATGTCAAAGAAGTACAGAAGCTAGAAGATTGGGAATCGTGGAAAGCTGAAGGAAAATCAGCAGCTTCACCTTCTTCCACTCCAAATCGGCCGATTCTCGGGATAGTACTTCGGCGGGACGATTTAAAGTAGATCGAAGTGGTGTGGCTGGAAGGAGAGAGTTTGTTAAAGATGTACAGAAGCTAGAAGAGTGGGAATCATGGAAAGCTGAAGGAAAATCGGCAGCTTCACCTTCTTCCACTCCAAATCGGCCGATTCTTGGTATAGTACTTCGGCGGCACGATTTAAGGTAGATCAAAGTGGTGTGGCTGGAAGGAGAGAGTTTGTTGAAGAAGTGCAGAAGCTAGAAGAGTGGGAATTGTGGAAAGCTGAAGGAAAATCGGCAGCTTCACCTCCTTTGACTCCAAATCGGCCGATTCCCACGATAGTACTTCAGTGAAGATTGATGACGTGCAAATCGTGAGTGGCGGGCTGGATGATCGAAGTGGTTCTGGTACGATCTGGAAGTTAGCGAATGGCAGAGGTGGCCTGGAGGATGAAGACGATTTAGGTTCAGTGAAGGTGCCAGTACTTGAGTGATTTGAATTTGGCGCACTTCTTACCGATGACAAATCTTCCCAGTTAGGGTCCCACCACGAAAACTCATAACATTCGGTCCTGTCATGCGAGGGGCTCATGTTGAACCATCAGAAAACTACTCCAATCGGAGTTTGGTCTGCCCGAACGGGGTAGCCATAGAGGGCTAAGTAGCTATCTATGACTACAAAGGCAGGCCCCGCTCACTTTCAGCCAAATACGTATCAACATAGCCATCTATGGCTATGTAGCCACCTATGACTACAAAAACAGGGTCCGCCCACTTTTAGCCATAGATGGCTACGTAGCCATAGATGGCTACATAGCCATAGATGACTAAGTAGCCATAATTGGCTATACTGTGAAACAGCGGTAGCCAACTATGGCTACGTAGCCATCTATGGCTATGTAGCCATCTACGGCTAAAATCGAGGTGGCCCCACACTTTTAGCCATAGATGGCTACGTAGCCATAGATGGCTATGTTGATGTGTAGCCATCTATGGCTATGTAGCCATCTATGGCTAAACTCGAGGAGGCCCCGCCTTTTTAGCCATCTATGGCTACGTAGCCATAGATGGCTACATAGCCATAGTTGGCTATGCTGTGGAAGAGTGGTAGCCATAGAAGGCTAAGTAGCCATGTATGGCTAAGTAGGCGTTCAATAGCCATCGATGGAACATCATAGCCATAGTCGGAGAGGTAAGCCATAAAAGGAACCGATTCGTCTATGGCTTAGTCTCTCTGACTGACAGTCTCAATACCTTCATGGACACAAACGTGTGGTACTTCCTCTATTCTATGTAAAAAAACTGCAGCAGACGTACTATTCATTCTCGTATTTCATGTTAGAGAAGCAATTTTGTTCAAAAAGATCAGTAGCAATCGGCATCAAGCTCACTTCCGCTCAAAGCCAGCAAAATGTCATCCAGCAGTTGCGAAGGGCTGTTTTCATACAAATCAGCACAGTCCAACTCTTTCAACTCCTCTAAACAGATCTCTATTTCACTCTGTATCTGGTCGCTTTGGAGCAGTTCCATTTGACTGATTTTCTTCAAAATTGCCACCGATTCCACCAAGGCCGCAGTGCGGCAACAGCCAATCATTAGTTTGACTAACTGATCAGTGCTCTCTGTTTCCAGCAAAGGCAACAATGAGTCCAGCAGAGCCAACAAGCCAGTTTTCACTTCGTAATCGGTATCTGTAGCTGCTTTGAGCAAAAAGCTCAGATCAAAACTGCCAATTCTGGCGCGATGGTTGAGCAGAAAGCTACAGGCAGCTCGTCGCGGGAGAGGGTCGCTGTCGGTTAGTAGAATCTGCACAATCATTTGCCAGACATCTGGATCGATTCTATCTGAGCTCATGGTCAAAACCGTTTCCAGCAGTTTTAGTGCCGAAGCTCTGACGAAGTGACAGTCGTCTGAGACGCAAAGTGACTTTAGCTGACCCGAAAAGTTGGCGGGCAGGTAGTTTGCAAAATCTGAAACTGCTTAATTGTAATGGTTTTTTACATAAAAATAGAACAAAAATAAGCTGGGTTGGCTGGCAATATATAACCCGTTACGTTAACGTTTCAATTTTGGTCAGATAAACTCTACTTTCCCAACGGGTTATATATAGTCAGTCAACCCAGCTTATTTTTGTTTTATTATTTTTATATTTTTTACAACATTCAAAAAACCGTATTTCTGAGAACAGGCCCCACTCCAAGAGAACGGTAAGAAAATAGATATTTTCGAATTCAAATATGCATATTTAGAAAGAAGGAAAGCAAAATTAGTGATGTGCTACTTTAGCAAGCCAAGAAATTATCGCATAAATGCTGCCGACTATTGCTTTATTCGATCCAAAATGTCTTCCTAAAGCTATGGGTTCATGGCATATTCTTGCTTATATAAAGGTATTATCGTACTTTCAAGATGTTTTCTAGCGTTCTTTGGCATTAAGCCAATCCAAACATCATCATTATTTATTAGCGACCCTGTCAGTAACAAGAAACCAGTACTAAGTAAAGCAGCAGAGGTATTAGATCTCTGCCAATAAGAGAATCAGTGTGCTGGTTGGTTGTTTACTTAGCGAAACAAAAGCCAGAGCCACCAGCTCAGTCTAAGCTAAAACGATGGCTACTGACTCGTTTACTCTCTACAAAGACAAGTTCTCTACTCTAACCAAGGCCAGCGTTCTCCTGAAGAATTTCTACTTTCCGGCGGCCAAACACAGAGAAATACCCATAGACAACATCAAGAAAATCTACTTTGAAAACCATGCTCTTGACCTGATCAAGTTAGTTGAATGGTATTGGTATTGAATCATACATGTGCAAGGTCGGAAGCCCCGGCTCCAGATGCAAATTTTAGGCGGGAGATTCAAATGTTGGCGGGAATTTTCATTTTTTGGCGGGAAATTTTAATTTTTGAAGAATTTTTGTCTAAAAATCGTAATTTTCTGCTAAAATTTGTTTCGATTAAAAAGCTGCAAAAAATCTAGTTCTCCAACAAACATTTTGCCCGGGGTTCAGTGCGTAGTTACCTGGACCAAGGGTGCGTAGTTTCATAGTTGTCAAAATTGATTTCTGGGGCTTGAAAACGCACCAGGACGCTTTCTAACAGCTTCTGGATACTTTTAGTACAGTTATATATTTGCCCCCCTGGAATCGCCATGCACATGTACAGTGGCGGCCAAAAGTTTGGACGCACCCCCAAAATTTTCAGTTTTCTTTTAATAACACCTGTCCTGTTTGCAGTTTGCGGATGAAGTTGCGTGCTAAGTTTGTGCATAGTAGCCCTGCATAACCTGACACCATATGGTGTTCGGTCCCCCTCACGTTGCTGTTGTGTGAATCCATTTTCCAAAGACCCCAGAAAAATGGGTGGACAAAAGTTTGGACGCACCTACTGATTTTTTTAAAAAAACGGAGCAACCTGCAGCAATAAAGAACAAGTAAGAATGAAACATGTATTTAGGTGACTAGCACCTTGTTGGGAAGCCATAAGACTTGACCACAACTGGACAGCGCTTGGGCATAGAGTTGATTAGTTTCTGACACAAAGACTGGGGAATACAAAGCCAAAATTCTGTGATGGCAGTGTCCAGATCGGACAGATCTAGGGGTGCTTTACTGATAACGTCTCTCTGGACATATCTCCACAAATTTTCGATTGGATTCAGGTCAGGTGACTGAGCAGGCCGGTCCAAAACTGCGACTTTGTAGTTAGCGAATCACTGTCTGACTGACCTCGCCGTGTGCTCGGGGTCATTATTCTGTTGAAACAGCCAATTCAGCCCGAGGTTCTGTTCTACATATGACAGCATGATGTCTACCAACATGTTGGTGTAGACGGTTTTATCCATGATCCTATGGATACAATAAATGGGCCCTAGGCCTTTCAATGGGATAAAAGTCCACATCATAATGCTACCGCCTCCCCACTTTACAATGCTCTGCACAGTCTGGTCGGAATTCCTCTGCCACAAACGGCTTGACATATAGCCGGCCATCGCTTCCGCACCGATTCCACTTCTTTTCGTCCCTCCAGAAAACCTTGGAACCAATCTACAATGGTTCAATGTAGGTGGGCCTTTGCCCACTGGAACCGTTTTTGCGGTCACAAAAGTTGATAGGTGTTTTTTTCCTTGCGATGCAACAACTCAACCCTTTTCGCAGTAGAATTCGGTGCGGGGCTCATACAGAGATGCTTTGACCACACGCAGCCTCTATTTGCTCTGTTACCTTATGAGCAGTCTTAAGCCGATCAACTAGACATCTTGCCACGAGGACCCATTCCTGCCATGTTGTATGCGATTTCGATCGACTGGTCCGTTTCCGATTGACGTTTGAACCGGTTTCAGAGAAGAGAACTAAGGCAGAACGAACACCTATTTCTGGAACACCCGACTTGTCAGGCTATCTTAGATTAGAGCGACCACTCTGTCTCAGCTCAAGCACGAGAACCCTCTTTGGTTGAATAAGTTGGTTGGACTGAGCCATCCTCCAAACTGCGCTAAATTGCAATAAAAAGAAGACTAAATAGCAGCTACACATATTAACGGCCGTTAGGTTCCCTACAAAACATCTGGAAAGCAAAAAATCAAGATAATCATAGGTGCGTCCAAACTTTTGTCCACCCATTTTTCTGGGGTCTCTCGAAAATTGAGTCATACTACAGCAACGTGAGGGGGACTGAACACCATATGTTTTCAGGTTATGTAGGGCTACTATGCACAACTTAGCACGCAACTTCATCCGCAAGCTGCAAACAGAACAAGTGTTATTAACAGAAAACTGAAAATTTTGGGGGTGCGTCCAAACTTTTGGCCGCCACTGTATGTATAATATGTATTGAATGTAGCTATCTGTAGAGTTAATTCCTATGTATGGAGTTCCTTGGTACAGATTATGAGAGAAATCAATCTTTTCTTGTTTGGCTATTTCGCACTACGCACGCCTGCGCTAATGCTGGAATTTTCGAAGTTATAATCAACAGGCATACATACCAGTGGTAAAGCAACCGTTAAGCTTAAAGTTCATTAATAATCATTCAGTTATTGAAGATGTACGATGGATGTTTTTTTGCGATTTTGTCATTATATTCTTGGCTTCAGCTGTTTCTGCATTAGAACCGGTTTCAGTTGAGACAGCTGTATTTCAGTTACAAGGACTGGGGTCAAGGATTGAATGACATTTGGTGGGCCAAGGATATCGGCCGATCCACCGGAACCCACCAACGAGCCAATGTCGTGCTGGAAGTGGGCGAAACTACCAAAAAAGGGTTCAGCGTGGTTCACGTCGATGAGTTTTTGCACCATTTAAGGCCGCTGCTCAACGCAACCACCACTTTGGATAACCGCATGCCCTTTACTTAGTGGCTCAATTTACAGTCACAAACATACATGTAATGTAACAGGTCGTACACTGAAGGGGGATTTGGCCATGTTGGGGAAATTGAGCCTCTAACTCAGGGGGAGGGTACTGAAACGCGCAAAAATCGCTACAATACAAAGTGCTAAGTAGTGATGCAACCGGGAGCGGAATACCGGGATTCGGGAAAACCGGAATTACCGGGAAATGAGAATACCTGGAAAAACCGGGAAATCGATCAAAACGCATGCAGCATGATAAAACATAAATGTTTTCAACATCCGGTTTAGCTATTGAAACCATTTCTAGTCAGGTTTCTCAAGGTTTTTCTCTCGTAACGGGCTTACAGTACACTGTGAGATCAGATTTATGTTGAATGGGTTAGTGAGTTGGTTTGGCAGGCACCAGGCAACTCGATGTCAATTGGACCAAAAGAGTTGTGTAAGAATAGCCAATCAATGAGTGGCTTTGCTCAATTGAAGGCCTCTAGAAAGTTGGAAGTTTAGAACACAAAGTTTACGGCCTAAACCAATATAAAAATATTTGGAACAAAGGAAAAGCTGTAAAACATGGCTGTTCGCTCAAATTGAGCAAGTAGCAGTCATTTGAAAACTTATTAAAAGTTTTGCGTGCTGCTGGTAGTGGCAAAAGAAAGTTGGGTATACATTACATGTCACTGGAATACATAATATCTGCAAAAACTGTCAATACTGCTATAAAATATATTTCCCGGTATTCCCGGTATTAGAGAATGTGAACCGGGATTGGAAACCGGGAGTGAAAATACCGGGAAATCCCGGTTCTTCGGGAAATACAGGGATCCCGGTTGCATCACTAGACTGCTAAGGCACAGATACAACTGAAAAGCACTGTTTTACAGACAAATTCAACAATTTTCGGGCTTGAAATTATAAAAAAATTGCCTCAGAAATTGTTCCAGAAAAATTGAAGGGGTGAAAAAATCTCTAGGGATCCTGAACTGGGGGCGGGCCTTTACCAGTGGGGCCAAACCCTCTATTACATGTATGGTCAGAATCATGTCTGTTCCGTATAGTGTACATGTTCATATAATAAACATACGTACAATACATTTCAGACAAAGAGGGGCTGAGGGATTGCACTCCTCTGGTCGCTGCCCTCAGGAGTTTTTGGTGAAATTGTAAACAAAATTATAATAAACGTATGTACAAATTAGGTGTAAATAAGCTCAGAATAGCATATTCTAACCTATTTTAACGAGAAAACCTAGGTTTTAGCAAAAACGGACTTTTAGGTTACCCTACCATAGGCCCCCATTCTCCCCCTCCAGACATGGACTAGCATTTCGGCTGATGGGGGGTAGAATTTTTATTTCCTGCAATTCCTGAGTGGGCGCTGAGGGGGGTTGACGGGATGATAAGCCAAAAAATCCGATTTTATTCGCTAAAATCAAGGTTTATAGGATTGTTTTTCAGTAAAACAGGTTAAAACAAGCTATTCTGAGCTCATTTACACCTAATCTAGGCATACTTTTATCATAATTTTCTATACAAAATTCTTCCTAAAAATTCCTGAGGGGGTAGCGGCGGCCTTATGGGGTAGGTCAGAGTCCGACGGGGTCAACCCCTCACTCAGCCCCTTTTCCCATGTCTACCCCTATCAGCCCATTTTTGTAAAATTTAATCTGTCTGATGCAATGCCATGGTGTACAAACAGTTGTTGTTGTTAGAATTCAATAAAGTTACTTCTTTAAGTCGTTTTTAAGGCAGATAATTTGTAACAGCAATTTATCTTTAAAAATAGCGTCAAAATGCAACCTACATTCCACTACAACAGCACAGCCGAATGAGATAATTGGACGGGGAGCGCCGAAACTAGTTTGCCTACTGATAACAAAGCCAGCGGAGAACAGACGATCGATAGACAACCGGCTCACGCAAGCAAAGGAGAGAGAGAGAGAAAAGGAATTCAGTCTGCGTGCCGTGTCTGAGGAGAGAAATGGCCGAGTCAACGGCGCTCTACGAAGATAAGCACTGTTCTCTGAGCAAGACCGCTCTCACCATCAAAGACTTCTACTTTCCGACCAAGAAAGAGCGCCAGATCGAGTTGGAACAAATCAAGAAAGTCTGGTACGAACACCAGTCGTTCGGACTGCTCAAGTATGTGCCTTTTCTGCTTGAAATTAATAATCCTCTACTGCGAAGAGAGAGTTTACTTGTCATAAGAAACAAAACAATGATTGTATATACACGCTTCTTTCATCAGGTAGACTAGAACCGAGGCAATTTTTTTTACAACTTGAGACAATAATAAGTGGCAAGACTCCGAGAGGCACTGAATAAGACAATCACGTTAGGAACACGAACAGAAGGCAAACGTAGAGGCGAACACTGTTGTTCGAGCCGAAACTTGCCAAAAATCTCTGATTTTACTTTGACGGCAAATATCTCAGGAACCAAACAGACTATCTTAATGAACATTGCACCAATCTGTTAAGAATTTATTTGTCTTTCATTCAAAAAAAGATTCATTAAAATAAATAGGCATAGGCTTAGTTTTCAGCCAAAAGGACTGGGGCGAGGCGTTCAACGATATCTGGTGGGCTCTGGATATCGGACGGTCTACAGTGGGAACCAAGAACAACCACAACGTAGTGGTGGATGTGGGAGAGAGCACCAAAAAAGGCTTCTCCGTCTGTGACATAGAGTCGTTCCTGGAGAATCTCAAACAAGTGCTCGGTCCTGAGACGCCGATTGAGAACAAAATGCCGTTCACTAAGGAGAAGAAAGAAGATAAAGAAGTGTTGGAGGACAAGCAATAAATCGGTAGCACTACGCACTGTAGCCTCCTAATTAGGGTTCCGACGATATATCGATATCGATATCGAAAAGTCGATATATCGACCCTTTTTCCAATATCGATATCGATATCGATATCGCGATATTTCGCATCGATATTTTCGATATTTTTTGAGCGGAAAAGTAGGGAAAAACAAAACTGACACCAAGTATATTTCTCTGGAACAGTAAAAAACCTGTTTTTATTGACAACAAACAGTGGCATGATAGCTCTCAGAAACATCAATTTCTTGGCATTCTCAGCTTTCAGACAGCAACGCTTAGGTTCTTAAATGTCTGCAGCAACACTGAAGAGCTGCTCCCTCCGCACACTTGAAGCAGGATGGCAGAAGCAGACATGGACTATGATTTGGGCTGAGAGGTGGTAAATTTTCAAATCCTCAGGGGCAGACATGGGCTAGCATTTCGGCCGAGGGGATGTAGAATTTTCAATTCCTGAGGGGGGCTTAGGGGGTGGTAAGCCAAAAGTCCGATTTTTGGCTAAATCAAGTTTTTTGGCTTATTTTTCATTAAAATAAGCTATTCTGAGCTCATTTACACCTAATCCAGGCATGTTTTTATCATAATTTTCTATACAAAATTCTTCCAAAAAATTCCTGACGGGGTAGCGGCCGGCTGAGGGGGGTAGGTCAGAGCCTGAAAGGGGCCCAACACCCTTCAGACCCCTCTTTGCCCATGTCTGCTCAGGGGGTAGCGCCGGGCTGATGGGTGCTTGAAAGGATGGTAAGCAAAACAGTCCGATTTTTTACTAAAGACAAGGTTTTTTGGCTTATTTGTCATTAAAATAAGTTAAAATACAGCTATTCTGTCTGAGCTCATTTATGCCTAATGAGGGTGGGGCATCGGCCTGAGCGGTCAACCTTTTCATTGAAGAGCTTCAGAAGAGCCACTACATTTCTGCGATTCTGTACTAAATTGATATCAGATCGCTGATTGCATCAGTGCTTGACTGATAAGCAGCGGGAGCAGTTTGCTCTTTAAAATTCTCAGACTTTCTTGCATAACTATAAATATCGATATCGATATCGATCGATATTGAGCTGAAAATATCGATATCGATATCGAATATCGACGAATTTTGATATCGTCGGAACACTACTCCTAATACCGTGTAAATGCTCAAACCCCTATTTCATGCGCATTCTCTCTCTATCGAGTGTCAACTGGAAATGAACCCTACTCAATACTGAAAATCTGGACAAAGTTTATGTTGATAAGATAGCGTATGTACTACAGTCTGACACTTCACGCCATTTACGGTACTGGCACCATACGGTACCCCTACCCATGGCCATGGGTGCCGGTACCATGGTACCAGTACCACTACCATATGGTACAAAATCTGAACCGAGTGGTGCCATATATGGTACCCATACATGTAACAGCTCCGGGCCGACCTGGGGGAGGGGGGGTAGGGGGGGTTTCCTCAGGTGGGGGCAAGGGGGGGTTTCGCCCAGGTGGGGGTCCCAAATTTCGAAAAGCTCCAAAACGCCTAGAAATGCGTTTTTAGCACGTTTTTCTCAGTAAGGACGCTAAAAATCGCTATTTCAAGCTGCCAAATAGCGTTTTAAAGCTAAAAACAAGCAAAAAATGACAAAAAGAGCTTCCAAAAACACCGATTTTTCTTAAATATCAGCAGTGGAAACGCCAAATTCGGTTTCCAAAGGCTTTTCAAGTGAATTTTAGCCTAAAAATTAGTGATTTCTGACCCAGTTTGTTAATACTGGAGCCACTACTAGTACTTGTATTTTTTGATCGGGTGGGAGGGGTCCCTTAACCTGTCTCGGGGGGGGGGGTGAGGGGTGTTGGCCTTTCCAGCAGGGGGGTAACCCCCCAAACCCCCCCTAGTACATGTATGATGGTACCAGTACAGGTATCAATGCGAAGGTAGGGGTACCATACACGTATGGTACCACCAGTCCCCGAACGTGGGGTACCATATGGTGCCACTAGCCTACAGGTACCGGTACCATATATGGTGCCGGTACCATAAACGGCGTTAAGTGCCTGACTGTATAAGGTAATAAGTTCCAAGAGACAATAATAGAAAGGTCTGACACGCTCGAGCGTTTACAAGATTCGGACGCAGACAATTCTTCAAACTTCAATTATGATGCATGCTTAGCTTTATGAAGCCCTTTTTGCGTTTAAAAAAAAGTTAAACTAAAAGTGAGCACAATTAATTAAAGCGATCCGACTCCTGAGTCGGTCTCTGTTGGTTTTAAAATAAAAAATCTAGTTAGAATAACTAATCCCTTTCGAAATCACTCCTTTAGGCGAACACTAACTTTTTTGTTCGCCTTACTCTCAGCAGAATTGTGTTCGCCTGAACTGACAGACACTAAAAACAGACACATATAAAGAACGCAAACACACCAACCACGACGAGGCGAAAACAAGGATTGCCAAATAAAATGCGAACACAACTAACTCTTCGCGCTTGAAGTTAGTATTTAGTTTAGTTTAGCATTGGCTTTGGAACGGTTTTTTATGCATTCCGCCGTCCTGTCTTTACAATATCGTGCGTGACACTGTATTTGTTTTGCCAAAACTAAACCTGTCTATTTCCTGTTTCACACTCGTGCCAAATAAACGAAAAGAACTTGTCTCTAATTAGCTAACTGACCAGCAAATCTGAGAAGCAGAAATCTGAGCAGTTCGGCGGCGGTGTCACGTGATTCCCAGTCGGTTTTGCCAATCAATGTAGTACAGAGATTCTGCACCAATCCGGTGAGATCCAGACGGATGTCATTATGGATACAACAAACCACCACAGATTCGAACAGATCTGGGTGGCTCTGAAACGTTCGAATACTATTAACACACCATACATGTAACACAGGGGTCCGGGGTCTGCCCCCACCCGACTTAGGCCAGACCCTCACCCGATTTTCTGGCAAGTAATTTTTTGAGCAAATTTTTTTAGAATTTCAGACACTAAAATTGCTAGAATCGCCTGCAAAACAATTTTTAGCTGTATTTCAACCCAAATTAACGATTTTTTACTGTTTTTTGCCGAGAAATTTGAGCGTCTTTTGTGCCCAACCCCCGTTCTCTTAGTCTTTGGGCTCAGATCCATACATGGGCCGCGGGGGGGTCCGGGTGATTGCCCACCCCCAACTTGGGCTTGACCCCCCCCCCCAACGACCCCACCCACCCACCTGAAGCCGACTTTTGTTCCTGACCCCATCCACCAAAATCGCCGCGACCCCGAAACCAGCAGGCCCACCCCCAAATTTTCGGATTTTGACTATACCCACCCATTTTTCCGGCCCATGTATGCACAGATCCCTCCGACCAGCGCCAGACCCCCAACCCCTTTCGGCGGATGACCTGTTATATATATATACACCTAGGACCGGGTGTTACCGGGTTTTTCCGTAAAAACGCCCATGGGCGTTTATTTGGTTTTGGCACTTTTCACAGATTCAGTTCTAATCTGAATAAACGCCCAGGGGCGGATATTTGGAAAGTACTGTACATGGGCGTTTATTTGGAATTGGCAACTGCTTTCTGGCTGACCGGTGGTCTGTCTGTGAGTTGATTTTTTGCACTGATTCTTCAACAACAACTCATAATATCGTCTTTCTATACTGAAACTCATGCTGCTAGCCCCAATTTTTTAGGTTTTAACCCATTTTTCATCATATTTTTTATCTTTTCCTGGACAAAATGTTTTATCTTAATAAACGCCCATGGGCTTTCCAAATAAACGCCCAGGGGGGCCACTATTTGGGGGGCGTTTGTACGGAAAAACCCGGTACCACTAAAATTTGAGCTAAACTTTTCCGGCAAATCGGTCTACACCTTCCATGACCTGTTATACCCTCATACTACCCAGAAAAGGTGTTTTTCTTACCAGGACAAAGTGCTTGCTGGTCCAAACCACCAAACGTTCAAGTTGTTCTGAGTTTAGTCTGTTCTTGTCAACGAACGACTGAAGACAGGTTATCGAAGCCGAACGGACAGAAGCGGAGAGGTTTTCGGGGGACTCAATCATCTCTAGCAGTTGGTACAAAACCATTTGGCATTCCTGTATACAATAGCAGTAGAAGCGGCCGTAATTAATTACTAATTAACATGCACCAATTACCGTTTCACTCAAGCAATCGGCCAACTGAGCCAGGTGTTTGAGACATCTGAGCACCACTTTCCGCTCCATACGTTTATTGTCTCTCAACGGATTCAGCAATTCTTTCAATAACAACAACTCTGTATCTTCTTTGTATCGTCCGACATCAGTAATACGGTAAGCGTGGCTAAAATAAACATATAAAACACACAACACGTATAAATCATACATGTAACAGCTCCGGGCCGACCTGGGCTAGCTGGGTTATCTTAACGTGGGGGGTCGAGGGGGGGTTCGCCAAGAGTAGGGTCCAAAATTTCAAAAAGCTCCAAAACGCCTGGAAACGCGCGCGTTTTTAGCACTTTTTTCAGTAAGGACGCTAAAAATCGCTATTCTAAGCCGCTAAATAGCGTTTTAGAGCTAAAAACAAGCAAAAAATTGACAGAAAAGGGCTTCCAAAGACCCCCGATTTCTCTTAAATATCAGCAGTGGAAACGCCAAATTCGGTTTCCAAAGACTTTTCAAGCGAATTTTAGGCTAAAAATTAGTGATTTCTAAGTCAGTTTGTTAGTACTGGAGCCACTACTGGTACTTGTATTTTTGGGTCGGGGGTCCCGCAACCTGTCTCCGGGGTTGCCCTTTCCAGCAGGGGTAAACCCAAACCCCCTAGTACAGGTATGGTACAAATGTGTGCATACCTGTTCTCAATAAGGCACTTCAGCACACAAAGACGTCCTATGCGGCATTGCCATTTGGTCTCAAACAACAACGTCTCAATTCGTTGCTTGTCTTCTTTCAGCAGAAAGTTAGCGACCAGAGTCCAAAAAGGCTCCGAATCGGTCCGAAACTGACCGACGGCCGAATCGACAAACCGTTCGCCGGTCAGCTCTTCCGAGAAATCAAGCAAAAGTTCGCTGACAACAGTGATGGATTGGTGGTCCGGGGGCTTAGTAACAAGAGTAGAAAGCAATTGGTGAAGACAAGATTCTTTGGCGGCTGCCTGTTGGCCTAACGCCTTTCGCAAAAACCGTTGCGCTGACAATTTGACGAACCAACTTTCGGACGCATCCGTTAGGGAGCTGACTGCCACGGAGCAAAAGAGGTCTACAAAAAGAAAATAATTGTATTGGAAAAATAAATTATCCTCCTATTCCCAACTAATTACTCTTCGTGTTCAACTGGTCAGTGGTAAACAACAAGAACACAGCCACGCGAACTAGAAAGAGACGAACAGAATTATTTGCTTAAACTTTGTGTTCTTCGATGTTCACTTATTCAAAAAGATTGTACTAAGAGTGGTGCAGGAAAAGTAGTAAGGGGTTGGGTTTATCTCCTAGCTAAAAAGGCCGACCTCTCTGCTGTTTCCCAGCCCCAGACATTTTCTTTAACTCCGACCCGAACTTGGTGCAGACAAGCATGCCAGATTAACATTGAAAGCAGAACCTGCATTGGTTATTAGTTCTGTGACGCACTCAAACGCTGCATTTCGGATTTGAGCCGAATTCTTCCAAACCTCCTCCGATCGACACACGAAAAGAAGATTAGAACCTGAATCCTGAAAAATGCCAAAAGTTAACATAGTATCCTCAATTATCAAAAATCATGTGGTGGCCACCAAGAGGAGAGGTCAGAAGGACCAAAATAAAAAGTTTTAGATCGCCAGAAGAAAGTGTTTAAAACATTTATAAAACAGTTTTAGCGTGAATACAGCATTTTAGCAGCTAGAGGCTGACTCAAAATTATTGGCGATGGTAGGTTCTTGATTGTTTTCTAAAAACTTTCCTCTCAAACACTTCCATCGCCAATAATTTTGGCTGAAGTTATATGTAACAGGTCATTCGCCGAAGGGGAGGGGGGCTTGGGGGGTCAGAGCCAAAGTTTTGGGAGGGGGGTTGGGCACTAAAAAACGCTCAAAAATCGAAAAAAATCGCAATTTTGGGCTAAAAATCGTTAAAAATCGCTAATTTGGGCTGAAATACACCTAAAAAGTGCTGTTTTGCGGGCGATTTTGAGAAGTTTTGTGTGTCTAAATTGCAAAAAAATGCAAAAATTTGCTCAAAAAATTACTTGCCAGAAAAATCGGAGGGGGGTCAGGAAAATCGTCTCGGGGGGTCCACATCCGGGGGGGTATGGCCTAAGTCAAGTGGGGGGCAGAACCCCCTGCTACATGTATACATGCACATGGCTCAAGTCCAGGCAAGAAAAATAACGCAATCTTCATAAAATAGTTTTTGAAGCTTGGTGAACACCACTACAATATAGACTGTTGTACCTGCTTAAAAGAATTGCAATTAGCAATCAGTGGCAGCAAACGCAATGCCAGGACGATCGCCTCTCTACTGATTTTGCTGCCAGACTGCAATTGTTTCCAAACTTCAACTATGAAGTCAGAGACCGGCTCATCCCCTAAAACTGACTAACTTGTCTGTTCTGTGGTATTCTTGGTTGAAAAGCCAACCCCTTCATCCCCCCTATACCCGCCCACCAGAGGCGGTTTAGACACCCCGACCCGAAAATACCAGTATTTACTAAAGTAAAGTCTGTTTCAAAATCTTTGGCGCTGGGTACATCGAGCAGTGCCCTGCATTTACGCAGGATATGCCCAGCGCCAAAGATATTGAAACAGACTTTAGTAGCGGCTCTGCTCCAGTACTAACAAACTGGCTTAGAAATCGTTAGAAATTTTAGCTTGAAATCTACTTAAAAGCCTTTAGTCATACATGGGCCGCGGGGGGTAAGAATTGGATTACCCTCCTCTCGCCGGCCAATAGCACCCCCTCGGCCGGGCATACTCCCATCCAGGAGGGTGAAAATTTTGGCTTACTTAAGGCAAAATAGGCGTTTTTTGGACTTCTCCCCGGGACCCCCTCCGGATTTTTCCGGCCGATGTATGCCTTTACATAGACATGGACTTTTTATTTCGGTAGATTGGCACGGTTATGCAGATTAGCGTCAACCTTCCTAAGTGGCTATTTGGTTGATTGGTTGGCTTTTTTGATTGGCTTTGGCCTTTGAGTAACTGTAATCAGTCAGGCACTTAATAAAAACCACCGTTTACCGTAGTGCCTGACCTGACCGTATATCTCAACTGTTTTTAGCTTACTTACAAGCAGTATCACAATTAAAGCGCTGCTGTTGCTTCCTTCCTAGGAAGGCACAGTTGACGAACGCCACCAGTTTGTCAATGAACGTATCGTCGAAGTTAGAGGGAAGATCGGAAGTCTGAACTATGCGCTCCAAAACTGCAGACAGCTTTTTCACTCTCACACACATACCACCACTACGCTGCAAACTACAAAAGATTACTCCAACCAAAACAAAACGTGAGAGCAATATTTAATTATTTGGTTAATTAACATAACCAACCAAACAAAACGACAAAAGAGACAACAGAGCACCTAAATTGCACATTTTAAAAAGGCATCCTAATTGGTATCAGACGACTGCTCCCAACATGCTGGTCATTAAGCTATGCACCAACATCTAATTACTGCTTTTTGCACACAACGCTAAAGCAGATTAATCGTTTTCGGCCTAGTTACTATTTCAAGCCGTCTCTAACCTCATTATCGGTCAATTACCCATGGAAGCGGCTTTCATAGAACTTCTTGGTAAGACTATTGTGTCTAACATATTCTTGAACCTAAGCCTAAAAGACTAAGCTTGTACTGTCGCTTGACTTGTATGACCTTAACACTGAATTCAGCCCCCTTAGAAAACTTGCTAGTGAGCAGAAATAAACACGATTGCCGCACAAAATGCGGATCAATTGATAATTATCCTAGCTATGGAATGAGCCAAGTTAGAGAAAAATGGAGTGCAAACCACGGAACATCGTGTCCAAAGAAATGTTAGACGAAAAAGCTTACTCTTGGAACACTAAACCGCGCAACGAACACTCTCCCTAGCCCTACGACTAAAGGTTCATTCCCCCACACAGACTACTTTTAGGGATGGGCACACGTTCTCCCTTCCCCATGGCCATGGGTATGTTTTATCTGAATAATTGCCCAATAATCCAAATAAACGCCCACGGGGGCCACTATTGGATGGCGTTACCGTTTACACGGGAAAACCCGATACAACAGAAGACGGTTGCAAAAATAATTGACAAAGTCCACTCTACTTGTAGCTGAGGAACAGCTTTGCCAAGCGGTGCCTCCCCAATGCCGCTAAAGGCAGGAAAGAAAAAATTGAGCAAAAGATACGCTGACAGCTGCACATATAGCTGAGTGAGCCTATAAGGGGCGTGCAACAATTACGTAAATGCGCTCTTAAGGCTAATTCTAATTTATAAAATTTTCTGGCCCTGATCGGGCCACTGCCATTTTTCAAGTAAGCGACTTCACATTAGTGACAGGATTTTGTGAAAATGTCGTCAGGAGAGATTTTGGCTTTCGTCAGTGAATGTCTGGGGATTTTGGAATGCCAAATCGGCGCGAACCCTGGTGACTGTTTTTAGGCTAAGTATAGTGCATCCACAGTCACATAGTGTATCATCTCTAAAGGACATATTCTACTTCAGGTTTTCAATACACCCAAATTGGTCTTCATAGCGTAAAAGACCCCACGTCTGTTTCTAAAATTCAAAACATTCAAAGTCCCAGAGTTGCCAAATTTCTTGTTTCTCTCTGCTTTATTCAGTTCCTTGATATGGCTAGCGTCAGTGGCTGTTATAGTATTAGTTTAGCTATTGTTAAGCTCACTTGCTATTTTATGCAGGGATTTAACTTCAATACCTTAAAAACACTACGTACAGTTTTTTGCCTTTCTAGGTTAGCGATTTGTGATAGGGTTTTTGAAATGGTAGGGCGAGTAGAGTTTTTGCTGAAAAGTAGGGGGATTAGTTCCGGAAGCCTGGCAAGGCAACCCTGCTTAATACAGATCACAGACACTTTGAGATTGTAAACATCAAAACTTTTCGGGACCAGCACCGGTAGCAACAAACGATTTTTCCGTTCAGCTCACCTGAACGGAAAAATTTGCGCAACAATTGCGAGGCAACTAGCTGACATTTTTTTCTGCAAATTTGTCAGCCACTACAGTTTCTACAAAAGAAACTTCAGGCCAATTTACCGAACAAACGGCCGAGAATTGAGCTCACAGCAACCTTTCAAATTTTTCCATTCAGGTGAGCTGAACGGAAAAATTGTTTGTTTCTACCGGTGCAGAATCAAAAACAATTGGGACCTGTCTGCTGTAGTATGATAATTTTTTGTTTTACTGTCGCCTCAGCATTGGAACTGTAACCAAAAGCTGAAAACAAACTCTCCGTTTTCCTCTACCATTTCATTTTCGGTGCTGTTGTTCTGTGGCCAGTAATAGTGCCAGTACATGTATGCCAGACGAACTAAAGGAGATATGGTGGATAGCCTTGATCTGCTTTCTGACAGTCACAGGCGTCGGGTGTCTGGCCATTTTCATCTACGCTTGCATAGTTGGACGGAGGAAGCCAACAACAGAGCGGTCTTCAGGTGCCTACAGAAGATTTGAGCGCATATCTGGTATGGGTTTATTTACACTATAATAGGTTTCTTTTTAGCTCCGTTCAGTCTTGCTGAGAATTAGAAAAGGAAACGGAACGTTTAAAACGGAATAGAAAAAGAATAAGGTGGCTGAATTAAAACTAGTTAGGCTAGAGGCACCCCAGTTGCATCGGCGAGAATTTTAGACGTTTTATAGCTGCATACCAAAGTTACAGACAGATACCGCAAAATTTATGGTCCAGTCCCAGCTGAAGAAAGTGCTGTAGTCAACATCTAAAATATTACAGTCTTACAATGGAAACACCGAACAACTTATTAGTCGAACCTACAGTTTGTACGTTCCAGATCCAGAAAATGTCCACGAGACCCGAGATGAAAGCGTAGAAGCAGCAGCTGGCTTCAGGGACTGCGAGGAGCCAGCAAGACTGAGACCCAAGAGGTTGATATTAGAAAAACAGGATCATCTTCGATGAAGAAGGACAGCCCGGGAAGTCAAAAAGGCACGACAATAAATCAAACTAGGATTAAATTTTAAAAAAAAATTTAAAAAAAAACAAAAACGGCGGGTGAAAGGCTTCGAATTATTTCATCCGTCTATAACATAGACAGCCTTTCGCCCGCCGTTTTTGTTTTTTTTAAATTTTTTTTAAAATTTGATCCTAGTTTGATTTATTGTCGTGCCTTTTTGACTTCCCGGGCTGTCCTTCTTCATCGAAGATGATCCTGTTTTTCTAATTTAATGTTTTGTCTTTATTTAATGCTTGTCATGTAAGGCAAATAGCAAAGTAATAAACTAAATAAATAGGAAAGCAATACCATACAATGTAATATAAATACAGTATGTATACGTGTATACATACAGTATATGTTTTAGTGTGTTGTTCTCCATTTTAGCTTGGCCCAGTTGTCTTTATTATTCAGGATTAACCTGCTATTCTAGTTTCGTATTTGCTTGTTGTCATACAACATACTGTATATAGCTGTACAGTTATGCATGCAAATCGAAGTTTTAAGCATTCAAATAGCGTTTAAGAGCTAAAAACAAGTAAAAAAATGACAAAAAGGGCTTATAAAAACATCGATTTGTCTTTAATATCAGCAGCGGAAACACCAAATTTGGTTACCAAAGGCCCTCTAGTACATGTATCAGGGTTCGTGCGGCTTTTGCATAGCAAAATTCCCTGACCTTTCCCTGACTTTTCTATGACCAAAGTAAAAATTCCCTGACCAAACAGGGTGAGGAAAATGGAACCAATCTCAGCAAACATTAAAAAGTTGGCTTGTAAAACGCATTTAAACGGTACTCAGAGGGTTAATTTCCAGCAGGGCTGTTGGGTCGGTTTTTTTCCTCGGTTTTTTTCGTTTTTTTCCGGAAAAAAACCGGTTTTTTTCCTAGGGGCTCGGAAAAAAACTAAAATGTGGAAAAAACTCAAGTAAGTTTTTAAAGGAAATAGGCACAATAACTGCTTAAATTCGTTTCCAACGCTTTGAATTTACGTTAATAGAAGCCTTACAAGCATTTCCATGGCATAACTTAGCTGTTTTTCGCAAAAAAATACCGGTACCATTTTCAGGCAACTTTTATTATTGTATTTTTCATGTTTTAAAATCAAATTACAACACTAAAACATGAAATTAGTGCATTTTATAATAAGACTCACGCTATTTCGTTGAATTCTGCAATAAAAAGCGATTGTTAAAAAAATTTTTCTGTCATCTCGGAAAATAACTTTTGGAAAAAAACCGGAAAAAAACAGGAAAAAAACCGGAAAAAAACCGGCTTGAGTTTTTTTCCGGAAAACAAACAGCCCTGATTTCCAGTGTAAGTACTAGTATATAAAGTCAGAAGACCGATCTTCATAAGGGTATTCTAAAGTTCTGACACGACCATTTGACGGCAAGGTGTTTCTGCTACTATCAAATTTTTCCCTGACCGGACACCAAATTCCCTGACTTTTCTATGACTGCCTGACTTTCCAGGTCCCGCACGAACCCTGTGTATGGTAACAGGTGGGGCTGGCGGTCTGCCCCCACCTGAAATAGGCCAGAGCCTCCGGATTAGGCCCCCTCCCCCTACTATGGTAGCCCCCTCCACCACCGAGTTTTCTGGCAAGTAATTTTCAGCAAATTCTTGCAATATTTAGCCCTTTTAGCTGAATTTGAGCTCAAATTAATTAGCGATTTTTAACCAAAAAATTGCTTTTTCTTTGAGATTTTTCAGCGTTTTAGTACCCATCCCATAAATGTGGCATTTGGCCTCAGACCCCCACAGCCGCCTACAGACCCCCAACCCCCCTCTCTTCTGTCGCGGAGGACCTGTCTGTTACATGTTATGTGCAAATGAAATGATCAAAGAAATGATAAGGTTCAGTTTATTGGCATAGGTTCACAGGCACAGGTATTGGATCACAGGTTTCGCAAAGGAGTATAAATTTTCCAATTTTCTGACCAGAATTAAAGATTCTCCAGTAGTTTTTTTCAGTCTCTAAGTACATTCGTCTTTCCTCCTCGATGGGACTGAAGATGTTTCGAACTGACCAAGTTATGCTTTCATTGTCCTAAAATTAAATTTAGTTTAAGTGTCTTTTGATTATTGTTTGTTAGGAACGATCCTTGAATGTGTTAACTTTTCTAACTCCTGGGAAAGTCACAATTTAGAATTGACTGTCAAATAGTACCTATACTGTACGCATGTTTTTTGTCGGAACAGAATAACCCTGGACTGAGCTTCCGGCCCGGCCGGTGCGCATATCTATTTAATAATAACAATCAGCAAAGAGCAAAAGGTAAAAAGCACCGTCAGTCACATCGGACCGCACTCCTGTTGTTTTCCTCTTCCGTTTTTAAAACACCGCCTGCCGGTGCCGGCTCTTTTCCTCCAACGACCCTAAATGGATCTTTCGGGCTTCCTCCTGTTCCAGTAAAAGGTGCACCGTTCTTTTTAGACATTGTGCACCTGTTGCCCACTAACACTCTTTCTGCGCTGTTTATTTTACATTGTACTAACATGTTGTCTTGCTTGGGCGACAAAATAAATAAATAAAAATATTTGACGCCGACGGTCGCGTTTAGTTAGGTGAGTGTAACCTTTTTGCCAGGTTTTTGCGTTTACGCCCTGTATAGGTAGGAAAGTCCTCTGCTAATACGACCTACGCTAATTCTTCCACCTTTTTCATTCTAGTTGGAATACATGGGCCGGCAAAATCCGGAGGGGCTCTGGAGACCTCGGGGGTGGGGGCCGTCCCCAAAAAAGTCCAAAAAAACTCCTATTTTCCCTTAAATAAGCGAAAATTTTCTCCTTCCTGGAGGGGACGGATGGGCGAGGGGGGTAAACTCCCCCTATCCCCGGCCCATGTATGCTAATTGGAGCTTAAATAATAAATTGGCCAGTAACATTGGATACAATCAGTTATCACACATGTAACAGCTCCGGGCCGACCTGGGGGAGGGGGTAGGGAGTTTTCCTCAGGAGGGGGGTCCCAAATTTCAAAAAACTCCAAAACGCCTGGAAATGCGTTTTTAGCACGTTTTTTCAGTAAGGACGCTAAAAATCACTATTTTAAGCTCCCAAATAGCGTTTTAGAGCTATAAACAAGCAAAAAATGGCTTCCAAAAACACCGATTTCTCTTAAATATCAGTAGTGGAAACGCCAAATTCGGTCCCCTTAGGCTTCAATTCAAGCGAATTTTAGGCTAAAAATTAGTGATCTCTGAGCCAGTTTATTAGTACTGGGAGTCACTACTAGTACTTTCATTTTCGGGTCGGGGGCGGTCCCTTAACCTGTCTCGGGAGGGGTGAGGGGGGTTGCCTTTTCAGCTAAGGGGGTAACCCCCAAACCCCCTAGTACATGTATGTCAGTCAAGGGTGAAAATTCAGACTCGTTAAAAACTACAGTAGTTTTTCATACAGTTGAATTTCGAATAGACTATAAATGACACGACTGTCTGAAATATGACAGACAGAACCAAAAAAAACAAAAAACTGAAAGAATAGGTGCCGGTCGTATTATCAGAGGGGTTTGCTGCCTATATAGGGTCTAAACTAGAGTGCGAACTGGTATTGGGTGCATTGGGGTGTTTTTCAGGTATTGGTATTGGGTATTGGCAGACATGGGCAAAGGGGGGCGGAGGGGGTTGGCCCCCCTCAGGCTCTGACCTACCCCCCTCAGCCGGCCGCTACCCCCCTCAGGAATTTTTCGGAAGAATTTTTTTATAGAAAATTATGATAAAAATATGCCTGGATTAGGTGTAAATGAGCTCAGAATAGCTTATTTTAACTTATTTTAATGAAAAATAAGCTAAAAAACCTTGATTTTAGCCAAAAATCGGACTTTTTGGCTTACCACCCCCTCAGCCCCCTCAGGAGCTCCTACCCCCCTCAGGAATTGAAAATTCTACCCCCGCTCAGCCGAAATGCTAGAAATGTTTTTTATGCCCCAATACCCATTACTAATTAGGACCTATAAAAATCGAAAAAATTAGCTGTTGAAAAACAACTGACCTGAAAAAATCGAAAATATTGACCGACGATTAGGTATAGAAAGCCGTTTTTGCGTTAATAAACTAAAGGTTAAGAATGTCTTATTGTCCGCTTTTCAAAGTAGTACACTAGTAATTAGTACAATTTCTCTGTTGTTATGTAAGATGAACGACTGTGGTTCAATTGAAATTTGTCATTTTTAGTAATACAGAATGTACAATGTATTATTAGTACTGTGCCCAGGGGGTGCGGGTCTGGTACACCCCCTTTCCGGTGGAGTACGAAAAGAAATCCGCCGAAAATAAGAAACACTGTAATACAGTAGATCATGTATGGACTAAAACTGTTAATTTCTGCTTATTTTACCCTCCAAACCAGCTTCTAAATGCTTGCTTAAAGGGTAATTTTTCAAAATTTCTCGCCCTAGTTGGACAATTGCCAAACGAGGCCTCTTCGAAATTTTAATCCCTGTGAAAGACTGTGTACACCACTGGAATCTACTTGTCACTGAAATGCAATTTTTGGCTCAGCTACGCAAGTATTGTGTATTTTGTATTGGGTATTGGGGGTCTCAGTTATTGGGATTGGGTTTTTCAGGTATTGTTCGCACTCTAGCCTAAACACTAAAAAACCAGGCGAAAAATAGTTAAGAATCATCTGAATACGGCTTTATAATTTTGGTGGCACCGTCGGCCCCCTCAACGCACCGTTTGGAGAAAAGGCCGCGTATTTTCAGACGGTATTTAAAAACGGGTGTGCCGACCACCGAGGAGTGCGGTCCGATGAGGCCAACGGTGCTATGGAGTCGACGGTGCTTTTTACCTTTTGCCCAGCAAAGTACCGCTCAGGAATTAAGATGCATTTTGCGAGTAAGTCAGCTTTGAGGGGGCAAGCAGGGTCATCTCACGGATCTGGCTGATATTAACATCTGTCAAAATAGAGCACAGTCGAAGACCAACGGTGCATGCCCGGCCACCAGGAACCCCTGGAACCGGAGCTAAACCCCCTCAAGTTATGTTATGGACTTCTGAAGTTTCATTACCAAACATGCCGAGGCAAGCCGTAATCCTGAAATAAATGTTCAACATTCATGCATATCTGAAAGGAACATTTTGACCCGACCTATTTTGACCCACTGAGTTAAAAAAAGGCCTTCGTTTTAATCTATACTTACCATACATGTAACCGGGGGGTCTGGGGGGGTCTGCCCCCCACCCGAAATAGGCCAGACCCCCCCCCCCGAGACGATTTCACCGCCCCCCCCTCCGATTTTTCTGGCAAGTAAATTTTCGAGCAAATTTTTGCAATTTTTTACAATTTCACACACAAAAATTGCCAAAATCGCCTGCAAAACAGCACTTTTTAGCTGTATTTCAGCCCAAATTAGCGATTTTTGGCAATTTTTAGCCAAAAAATTGCGATTTTTTCGATTTTTGAGCGTTTTTTAATGCCCACCCCCCTCTCCCAAAATTTTGGCTCAGCCCCCCCCGGCCGGCGCCAGACCCCCCTCCCCCCATCGGCGGATGACCTGTTACATGTATGATACTTACTCCTTTTGGAGTTACATGGATATTAATGCAAATTTGGTTTGATCAGTAATATCTCAAAATTGAACAGCAGTAGAGAAGAACAAAGGCCATTTTTTAACTCAGCGGGTCAAATACACTATTGATGGACCAAAGGTTCCTTTCAGAAATGCATGAATGTTGGACATTTATTTCAGGATTACAGCTTGTCATGATGTTTCTTAATGAAACTTCAGAGGTCAATAACTTGCGACCATACATGTAACAGGGGGTCTGAGGGTCTGCCCCCCACCCGACTTAGGCCAGACCCCACCCCGGATGGGGACCCCGCCCCAGACAATTTCGCCGCCCACCCTTCGATTTATCTGGCAAGTAAATTTTTGAGCAAATTTTTGCAATTTTCTGCAATTTCAGACAAAAAATTGCCAAAATCGCCTGCAAAACAGCACTTTTTAGCTGTATTTCAGCCAAACTTAGCGATGTTTGGCGATGTTTAGCCAAAAACTGCGATTTTTTCGATTTTTTGAGCGTTTTTTAGTGTCCAACCCCCTCCCAAAATTTTGGCTCAAACCCTCCAGCCGCGCCAGACCCTCCCCCTCCCCTTCGGCGGAAGACCTGTTACATGTATGCTTGCGACTGAGTGGCTTAGCGCAAAAATATGATGATATTCGGAATCAGCGGAAAAAACTGCACCAGATAGATACCATGTTATGCCCAGATTTGACAGATGACCTATTGTCTGAGTACCAGGGAATAAAAACTACATAAGTAGCGAAGGAGCGGTCAGATTGAAAAACAGATGTCATTTTCGTAATCTGTGGCAAAAACTGCATTTGGTGATATAAATTTCATGGCTCTGTACCCTACATGCGACTGAATTGAGTCATCTTTCAAACGAGCATGTTATAGCAAGTGCAGCCGTTTTCTTCCCAAATCATAAAAATACTTAAAAGTTAGGCAACGTACAGCAAAAATATGCTTATTTTCGGAATCAGCAACAAAAACTACACAAGAAAACTGTATTGTACTACTGTTTATGGTCATGCTAGCGAGTAGTCCCAGTCAAGAAACAGTGTTGGTCTCAATTTTGGACGCAAATTTCTCCCGATCCAGAATCTAGTAGCCATACATGTAACAGGGGGGTCTGCCCCCCATCCGACTAAGGCCACCCCCCCCCCCCCGAGACGATTTCACCGACCCCCCCCCTCCGATTTTTCTGGCAAGTAAATTTTCGAGCAAATTATTGCAATTTTTTACACTTTCACACACAAAAATAGCCAAAATCGCCTGCAAAACAGCACTTTTTAGCTGAATTTCAGCCCAAATTAGCGATTTTTGGCGATTTTTAGGCCAAAAATTGCGATTTATCTCGATTTTTGAGCGTTTTTTAGTGCCCACCCCCTCCCCCAAAATTTTGGCTCAGACCCCCCGGCCGGCGCCAGACCCCCCAACCCCCCTCCCCCCATCGGCGGATGACCTGTTACATGTATGCTAGTAGCTATCTATCTATCTATCTATCTAGCTAAACTGAATGTATTTTCTAACTCAGCACACAAAACTGCATCGAACTGTATGTTAGTTAACCGTTAAGTTTTGCGAGAAAAAAAATTTTTTGAACAACTTTGAGAGGCCAAAACACTCCATCCCTCCTAACAGCACACTTTAGTGCCATACATGTAACAGGTCATCCGCCGAAGGGTGGAGGGGGTCTGACACCGGCCGGGGGGTCTAAGCCAAAATTTTGGGAGGTGGTTGGGCACTAAAAAACGCTCAAAAATCGAAAAAATCGCTATTTTTGGCTAAAAATAGCTAATTTGGGCTGAAATGCAGGCGATTTTGGCAATTTTTGTGTCTGGCGAAATCGTCTCGGGGGGGGGGGGGTTCCCTTCGGGGGGTCTGGCCTAAGTCTGGTGGGGGGCAGACCCCCCAGACCCCCTGTTACATGAATGTTTAGTGCCCTCATTTTCATACATGTGCATGGTCGGCGGCTCAGGGAGGGACGGCCAGGTCTCCGTGCGTAGTTGCCTGGATATAGGTGCAAATTTTCGGTGGGAAATTCAAAATTTGGCGGGAAATTTGAATTTTCGCCCAAAATTTTGGCGGGAAATTTGAATTTTATCCAAAATTTTGGCTTAAAATACGAAATTTTCGGTTAAAATCCAAAAATTTGCGGTAAAAATCAAATTTTCGACAAAAAATTGCCAAAAAAACCACTTTTCTGATAGAAACATTGTCAAAAAATCGAAATTTTCCAGGAAAATTTGAAAAAAATTCGGGTTTGGTGCGTAGTTGCCTGGAGGAAGGGTGCGTAGTTGCGTAGTTGCCAAAATTGATTTCTGTGGCTTAAAAACGCATCTGGAGGCTTTCTAGCAGCCTCTAGCAACGTTTGGTAGATTTTCATTTTCGTCCCCCCTGGGCACCCCCCATGCACATGTATGCTCATTTTGTTTGGCCGACTCATACCTAACTTTTGTTGAAACACTGGCTTGGCAGGACCTTTGCACAAAAAAGTTATGAAGATTTTTGGAAAAAAAACGGAGTGGCATTTTGTGGCAATTTCCTAGTTTTCGGTGAATATCTTGCTAACCAGCTACGATCTGGTAACGGGAGTAGCAAAATATGAAAGGCCGGCAAAACAAAACTGACTTTTAGGGGTCTCTAACAAAAATTTCAATTTTATCTATCGTTTTCAGTTGACTCCTAAGCCTAAGCCTTAACCTAAGCCTAAGCCTAACCAAGAAAGTGATTAATTAGTAGGGAGTGTATAGAGAGGGACCCCTAAAAGTCAGTTAAACCTGAAAGGCCATTCGAACGGCTAGGAAATCATATGCGACTCGAGATCCTAGCTTAAGAAGCGAATGAAGTGCGATCGTTTGAATAGAGCCTGTCAGACACGTGAAAATGACACCGAAAATTGCTGGCGACCCAACTTTGAGGGGGTGTAGCTCCGGTTCCAGGGGTTCCTGGTGGCCGGCCATGCACCGTTGGTCGTTGACTGTGCTCTATGTTAACAGATATCAATATCAGCCAGATCCGTGAGATGACCCTGCTTGCCCCCTCTCTTCGGCACCAAAGCTGACTTTCTCGCAAAATGCATCTTATCGCTATCCCAAATCCAACCCCCTCTTACCATGCGACACTAAATCTCGTACCCGGCCATCTGCGCTGATTGGCCAACTAATCGATCGGCCAGCTTAGGCAGTGAGCGCAGCCACTTTAAACTGGGTCAGACAGCGCGACCGACGCGTTTCCAGCCCAGCCAGGCACCATTATTTTTGGCCTCTCTGCGCGCAATTTGCTACTTGTCAAAAGCTTTTAGACCTAATATACCTTGACACTGTTTTACTTTTCAGTAAAGTTGTTTATAACTGCACAAGCTAGTAGTTATTCCCATTGCCTGCCACTGTACATTGAACCAGCCGGCCCGGCCCGTGCGCATCTCTAAAGTGCACACACAGTAGTAGCAATGCGCAATCGGAGCGCTACTAGACAAGCGCGCGTTTATATTTTATGGCCGACTCTAACAGTCAGTCACTTAACGCAGCATATGGTACAGGTAGCATATACTGTAGGGTGCTCACAGTGCCCAAACCTGGGGGTTCCATATAGGGACTGCCTGACTGTATAAGTGGCGCTAGTCAAACATTGCAAGAAGGCTCACCGCCTTCAGCTACTGTCTTTCGCCACTTATCGAAGGCGTCATAGTCAGAAAATTCTTTGTCATTGAAGAAGTTAGCCTCAATGTCGTGTGCCGCCGTCAAATACAGGCAAAGATCCTTTCTGTTCAAATCTATCGTCTAAACAAATGCATTATTTTTGTTTCTCAGTGCCTCTAATATAACAGCAACATGTGGTGCCCATTAGAGGTGCGCTCAGCAAGCCCGGCTTGGCGGGCCAGGCCGGGTACATTTTTCGGCCCACCCGGCCGGCCACACTCAGGTCGGCCAGGGTGGCCCAAGTTTCTAAAACATTTTGTTCAAATAGAGGGCAATTTTTGTGAAATTTCTTACGATCTAATGTAAGCGTAGCGTAGTTCATAATTGTGTTTTAAGGTTATTTTGACAAATAAAATGAATTTTCTACCTTGTTTTCTTTGATTTCCTTAAAAAATTAACTATCAGTTAAAGATCAAAACTGATACTGAATATAATTTGATTACGAAAAAGAGCCCAAGAAGTGTCAAAGTGTCAAGCTCCTGAGTGCACCCGATCATGTTGCCGAGAAAAGAGTTTGACTTGACGGGCCAAGCAAGAAATTTCGGCCGGAGGGCATCCGTAGTGCGGATTACTTAAATGTACATACTGTATGGTATTGTAGGTACTTACCGCATTCTCCACGGATTAGTGCTGCTCTGGATATCGGCTCTTCGTCTGGATGCGCAGTAGGATTATGCCGACGCGCAGTCCTCTGTCATGCGCGTAGCTCTTCACGCAATGCGGGCACTGCTTTCGGTCAGAAACGCCTGATGCCGCCATTGCGCGCCAGACACACAAAACCGTGTTAAACAGGCTGGGTTGTGTGACCCGGACCAGAAATCTGTTTGCTGTCGGTAGCCTATTGCCTTCATATCTTATTCTTCAGATGCTTTAAGACGACAGCAACAAACTTTCGGTACTGTAATTGTGATGCCTTTCCCGGCTTTCCCTTTAACACGTTTTATTATAGACTTTTAAACAAAGTATGTACAACACGATAACCACTAGTAGATTGCACTGTGAAATTGATTCAAGGTCTAAAAGCTGATTATCGGCCAAAAATTATCGCGTCTGGCTGGCTGGGAGGGCGTTGCGCTGTCTGACCCAGTTTAAAGTGGCTGCGCTCACTGCCTAAGCTGGCCGATCGATTAGTTGGCCAATCAGCGCAGATGGCCGGGTACGAGATTTAGTGTCGCATCCTCTTACCCAATCAACCAAAATAAATAACAAAAAAGAACTAACGGTTTTCAATTTCCGGTTAAATTCTACCACATTTCCATCGTCTTGCCTTTTTGGCCAAACAGCCAATTTTCGTCTCCGGAAAATGTGACATTGACTGGTAAAGGCCGCCTCCCTCCTGCGATGACGAGCCAACTGCTGCATTGACTACGATTTCTCCTGAAGTCCTTCTGAGGTCCGCCAAACTTCTTTTTACGACGAAAATCCGTCCAGAATCTGATAATAGTAATAATAATAATAATAATTTTTTTAATTTTATTTTTATTACCTACCTCTAAATCCATATTTCTACTCTTTTCTTCTTATCTCAATCAACTTTCCTTTATTTTTTATTTTTTATCCATACGGCGCTTTCTGAAAACGATTCCCGGCCCATTCCCCCCACCCGGCGCTGCCGCGGCGGGTTACTGTAATATTATTGCATGTGAAACAACACAAAGCGCGCGAAGTTTAAACGATTTCACAGAGAAGTGGTAGTAAAAGCACTAAAACAGAACAGCTTAAATCTCCAAGTAGTTGCAATTTTTATAAATACCGATACCCGGTATGCCAATTATTTTCAGAATACCTGCCTGCAAGTGCAAACATCCCTCCCCTTTGCTGTTATCAGGTACGGTGCAACGGCAGCTCCACTTCGGTTCCCATTTACGTATTTACCATCACCGACTTTTGGAGGCCTGGGTTGGGTCTGAGCCTGACAATTTTCCAAATATAAAAGTACCCCTAGAGACGCATCGGTATAGGAACGCTCCAGAGGCCCTGTTTTAAAAACATAAAAATACCCCTAGGGGACGCATCGGTGTAGGAACGCTCCAGAGGCCCTGTTTGAAAAACATAAAAATACCCCTAGATGGACGCATCAGTATAGGAACGCTCCGGAGACCCTGTTTTAAAAACATAAAAATACCCCTAGGGGACGCATCGGTGTAGGAACGCTCCAGAGGCCCTGTTTTAAAAACATAAAAATACCCCTAGGGGACGCATCGGTATAGGAACGCTCCGGAGGGCCTGTTTTAAAAACATAAAAGCACCCCTAGGGGACGCATCGGTATAGGAACGCTCCAGAGGCCCTGTTTTAAAAACATAAAAATACCCCTAGATGGATGCATCAGTATAGGCACGCTCCGGAGAGCCTGCTTTAGAAACATAAAAGAACTCCTAGAGACGCATTTTCCAAATATAAAATCATTTCTGACCTCTCAAAAACCTCAGCGGAGGGGAAGAAAAATACATTTTCACACCAAACATAGAGCAGATAGCGCATACCGTAATCCGGCCGCGGCAGCGCCGGGTGGGGGGGGGGAATGGGCCTCCTCCCTCTGAAAACTATACGATTCAGTACCGTACACAGTGCGAAGATTCCTAAAAGGACGCCTACGTAGCTAAACCAATCACGGATTTGCGTACTTAAACTATCGAGAAGTACCAAAAATTTAAACTTTAAAATCTTATAATATTAAAAAGAATAATCAACTATAAAACAAGCACTGCTGTCCACTGATCAATCTGACAGCAAAAGATCTCCCTAAAAACGATCCTTGAAGCGTAAAACAACTAATGTTCGTGTTCATCATGTTCAGGAACGTCTAATTTTTCCGCATTGTAAGGCATAGTTTCCAATCCAAATCTCAAGGACTCCATACTAAGTTTCGTCCGTAATGGCCGTCGCAACGAACGCAGCAGAACTGGGCGTCAAAAACAAAAACTAAATACCTGGCCACCCTTCAACATTGATACATTCCATCGTACATAGAAAAGTCAAAATTTACGCCCACCAAATTAATGGGAACATTGATCTACCCTGCTAGTTTTCCGCTTGACGTCAGATATTCCTCAGCCTACACTCACACTTTCAAAAACCAGTATGCTTAGCATACAACGGAACACCCTTTAATCGCTTTAAAATTTTAACTGACAAATCTATATACATTCAAACCACCACAATATCATGCGTCAACATGACTTCTATCTTTGAACCTAAACAATACCAATGTTCCCACAGACACAGACCTGTAAAACGCGTTCTTGTACAAAACAAAAAAAAGCTATTTTCAAGTCTCGTATATAGAAAGCCCAGCGCGCGCCAAATTTAAACGTATAAACTATTATTTGGTACGAATAAACTGTCAACAATACAGTTTTGCGGGCTTTGGCGCGCTGCCGCGCTTTCAAGATTCGAACGAAGCTTACCGCGATCTCATGACGCGTGCAACTGGGTCGAGCTGGACAGCAATGCTAACAAGAGTAGAGGGGTGACCATATACGGTGCTTCCACTTACGTCTGAGTTCTGTTTGTTGGTTCACGATTTTTTCTCGTGTTTTCGCTCGCCAAAAAGTGCAGATCTGTTCGTAAAAGGCAAATCAGATACGTAGGTACTTGGTGTAATAAAGAAAGCTGTGACACAATAATACAGTAGTTGTATCTTTCGGGGTCTCCTGAGATTGTGATGATGCAGCTGTAATATTGTTCTGCAAAGTGCACGAAAGGCATCTGCATATGCAAGTCTGTCCCACCGAAGCTTCGCACATATGGCTTGTGAATGCATTGCTTTGACTGTTCGAATTGTAAGGCGCACAAAAACGCAGGGATTTCAATCCTAAAAAGTCGGAAAAATTTGCTCAAAAATTCAAATTACGGTCGGAGAAACTGTCTTGGGGGTCGCCGACCGGGGGTCTGGCCTAAGTCTGGTGGGGTCAGACCCAGGCCCCCTGTTATGTACATGTATGAGTCAAACCGAACTATTTCCAGGATTTACTACTGAGCTAGACGGAGACGGTACAGTAGGTGTAGCGCATGTAGATGCAATGGTGTTGACAAGAGACCATGCATACAATACTATGAGACAAAACCAGCAACTCGATCTGACACCAGCAAGCCGAATTTTATTACAGACACTTAAAGAAAAAACCACAGCATGAAACAGACAACGACAGCCAGAATAAGTTGGTTTGATCAATCTCAGCACAATTTCTTGGGTCCAACAGTGGTATTGCTGAAAAGCCAGAACGTTTTAGGAAAAAGGCAGGTTAGGGGCTGTCCATAAACGACTGCGTTCCAGAGGGGGCGGCAAAATGGGACCATAGGCACATGAGGAGGGGTAGCAAGAAGCGACGTCGTTTTTCCCGGAATTTTAGAGAACTTTGATTGCTAAACATTGCAAAATATTTCCTTCCAATTGATTGTGTTATATAAAATTTTTGTACATTCTGGCAAAGGTTTCTGTTCTTCACACAGAAATGGGTCCCAGTCCCAGGTTAGTGATTTATTCAATTGATAATGCAGCATACATGTAACAGGCAGGTCCGGGTGGTCTGACCCCCACCCAACTTAAGGCCAGATCCCCCGGATGGGGCCCCCGAGACGATTTTCCCGACCTCCCTACCTTTGTCCGATCTTCTGGCAAGTAATTTTTTGAGCAAAGTTTCCGATTTTTTGCAATTTCAGACACAAAAATTGCCAAAATCGCCTGTAAAACAACACTTCTTAGCTGTATTTGAGCCAAAATTAGCGATTTTTTATCCGAAAAATTATGATTTTTGAGCGTTTTTAGTGTCCAACCCTCTCCCTAGAATTTGGGCTCAGACCACCCAACCCCCTCCCCTTCGACGGAAGACCTGTTACATGTATGTAATGTAGTATGGCAATAAGAAAACATGACAGTACTGTATGTACTGCATTTTTTGTCCGGGGAAGCAGAAAACGACATCGCCTTAGGGAAGGGGTTTCCACAAAAAGGTCATAAGGCGATTTTGAGAGATGAGGTCCGAAAAATCGGTATTTTGGGACGATGTCGTTTATGGACGTAAGTAAACCAGAGATTGTTACCTGTTTTTCGTATGAAATGAGTAATATCAAGACAGCCAGCATCCTGCAAACTAAGAGAAAAACTATTGAGTGAATTGCATCTATCAGAGTCACAACAGCACAACCAGGCATTATCCTTGTTTGGCAGTCGTTCGCAGTAGTTGTCAGCGCTGCAGGTCTTAATTTCGGACGCACAATTTGCATCTTCGGTTTCCAGGTAGCCGTTTGACTTTCGAATCACAAGTGCATAGCATTGTCGCTCGCTCTCATCACAACTATATTCGATCTTTTCTGACCTGTCCAGACACACTCTAGCAGACGTGAGAGCACGTTTCGTCCTGGGTTCTGCATTACAGCTACTATTCTTGCAACAGCAAATCCACTCCTTTTCACCACTCTGAATGCAATTCTCGATGGCTTTCGGATGAGCACACAAAGTCTTGTTAGTGTCGCAACCAGTCCGATAGACTTGAAGGAAAGGTGGTTTGTCGACCGCTCGCCAGACGGAATAACAGTGACCAGTGCAGTTTAGTGGACCACCCTCACATCTGATAGTTTGCTTGGATTGTACAAACTTACAAGAGAACAGCATAAACAAGTACACAGTCGACCACATTGCCATGTACAATAGGAAATGGTACCGAAAATTTGCGTAGCTTTGTGTTTTACTGATGTCTGTTTGATGCACTAGGCAAACTGTTGTTGTGACACCCTGTCTGTATTACAATCAGTCAAGCGACCATAGCCATATAAGCCCGACGAATGGGCTATTTTCTAGCTTTATATGGCTATGTGATGTGCCAGTATTGGCTAATTTTGTGTCTGTTAAAGCTGTATTGAAAGAGTTTATGAAGGATGATGAGATGTTTATGTACTAGAAATATGGAATCATGAAAAGTAAGAGAATAGTGAGAAGGACGAAAGAGGAAGAGAAGATCGAAG
>JASANB010004343.1:0-71994 GCA_030248155.1 Sabatieria punctata | reverse complement strand
TTCAGATACTCAGCCACCTGTTCCTCGCTGGTCATCCAAACAACAAAGTCGACTGATTTTCTTGTTAATGCTGGAGCCGAAGGTGGCGTGCACCAACTGTCTGAGGAAGGCGACGCAATCGCCGTCGGAACCACTGGTTCCTTCTGTCGCAAACCGAACACTTTCGTTCCATGAACAAGAGCATATATGCGCAGTGGAATGTTGTCAGACAGCCGTCCGGACGAAATCAACGCCGCAACTCGAGTCGATTCGTGCGGACTGGCAATCGGAGACGGCTGACTGACGGCACCGCCAGTCGACCGAAACACCACCTCCAATCAGCGCTTATCTTCAGCCAAAGCAAGCGCGGGAAAATATGCAGGCAGAGCAACAGTTTGAACTGACCAATAAATTGTTAGTTATTGTATTCAATTGGTAGAGACACATGGTACCAGCACTTAGATTGGTGGTACCAGACCGACGGCAGGGTTACTAAGACCAAGCCCTAAACTGGGGATCCCATGCACCTAAGTCCGATGAACTCGTTAAGCGCCTGACTGTGACAGAGGCAATTTTTTACCTACACGCGCACGCAAGAACGGAGCCAACTTACTCCCAGCACAGATTTGGTTACTTTTCCGATTCCGTCCCCCATGCGAGCGACACCGTCAAAAACAGTCTCCGGTACCGAAGTGACTGCGTCACGAATGCTCGGACACTCGTACGAATGGGATTTACAAAGGACATGACCTGTAATCAAACCCTATCATCACACACTTGACTGCACCAACAATTGCCCTTATCAAGCAAGCCGTGCATCGAACGGGAGCGGGGAGAAAGCCAAACCACAACCTCACCTTTTTACTGAGAGCGCCTTTTCTCCCGTGTAGGTCTTTTGGTAGAGAAAGTTGAGCATAACCTGATCGTATTCTCTGTTGGCCCGAAGCAGCTCCGGCTGCAGCAAACTCTGCAACGCTTGACACTGAGAACTACGCACCGAGAGGACTGCATGCATACTCGTAAGTAGGCGTTTAACGCTCTCTTTCTTCTTCCAGGAAATCTTGGTTGAGGTTGTTGAACGTTTTCTTTCCAGGAAACACCGCCAATTTGGCGATTGCCGGAAACTGCAAACAGAGCCCTCTAAATATTCCGGGCTTAAAATACGCATAAAATAGCCACAACTGCACTACCAAATGAAAGTAAAATTTCGCTCACTTTGAATTTACAAAAGATTTCCGTAATTGGCCTTCAAAATAATTATTTTTACATTATGCTAAAATGTCCTTTCTGTTGACAAAGCTTAATAACAACATTAACTGCAAGGCGTCAGGCCTCATAAAATAAACTGTAGCTCCAAGTCAGGAAAAGTGAGCGATGCTGAAGAAAGGAGACGTACCCGACTTTCCAGAAGGTTGTTGAGCAAGTTGAAATCAGAGTATCTTCTAAACACTGTCCAGCTGGCCAAATGCTCGCCTTTGGTATCATCACGAGTCACTTGAATTTGATACAAAGCAAACGTGTGCGTGCCCTCTTGTCCAATACCTGTAGCACAATCAATAGATAGATAGACAAAAGAATCTACACGCTACCTATGGTTGTGATGTAGGCGTGAACGGTGGGCGGCTCGTCGGCGTTGATTGTCAAATTGGACCTTGAATAGTCGCTCTGAAGATGAAAACCGTTCACCAATCGATTCTGACCCGGAAACCAGAAAACAACCTACATCAACCGAACTGACTGACGCCAGTGACATTGAGTCGAGTGCTGAAACAGCCAAACGTAACCAAAAATTGCATCGAGTGAAATGGCCGTTTGTATCCACCGAAAGCGTGACTTTCAAACTGATAACAACATAAGCTAAATTTATCCAAGCGTGTCCAAACGCATTCCTAATAGGCACTGAATTGTCTAGACCACATTAGCGCTGCTCAAACAAGAAATGCTCAAGCGTCGGGAAGAATAAATGCTTCGCCTCGTGGCGATTGTCTAAAGCTATTCTCGACACCAAACAACGACGTCTAAACATTTAGCGAGAAAAGGCGTCCCTAAAATTTTCCGACTCCCGTAAACGCGTAGCGCTTTAGCGTTAGTTCGACACTTTTCTCGATACAACAAAAGTACGCACCAGTTTTAAAACGAAGAAATTAACCACATACAAATGCGTCGAGAAAAGTCGCCGCCGAACTTTGCGTCGAGTTTTTTGAAGGCATTAGGGATGCGTTGATGCCTAGCACTCCAAAAATGCATATGCTCAAACAGTCTGGCACTTGACGATGTTTATGGTACCGGTACCTAGGTTAGTGGCACCATGGTACCCCTACCCATGGCCATGGGTGCCATATATTTTAGGGTACGAAATCTCAACGGAGTGGTGCCCGAACGTGGGGTACCATTATATGGTGCCACTAGCCTAGGTGCCAGTACCATAAACAGCGTTAAGTGCCGAGCGACAGAAAAAGTACTACTGTTATCGATTCGAACTACTGTACTTGCACTGGGAGGACACCATAAAGAAGGTACTAAATAAAATGCACAAACCTTCTTGACAAGGAGTGATATCCTCGGAAACCCGATTTAGACTCCTCATGTCCATATCTGCCAGCATGCGACTGTAGTGAGCACTACGAAGAAAGGCCGGGTAAAAACGCAGATCCTTCTCTAAGATCTCTTGAATCTACAGTCACTTCATTTACTATACCGCAAATTGTAGGTAGAACTTAAACCCACTTTATTTTGTACAGGAGCGAACCAGTTATTCGGTGGAGAGTCGCTTTTAATTCGGTTATAGACTGATTTCACCAGACCTTCATCCAACTGCACTCTATCCAGAGCCTATTACAGAGAGAAAGACAAGATCAAAGCCAAGCGGAGAGCAAGAGAGAGCACCTCGTCAGACAAATACTGCGCGTACAGATCAAGCGCAGCCTCTCGAATTGTTTCGTCGATCTCCTGATTGTCCGCCTGACTCTGTTTGACAGAACTCAACTGATGCTCCACACTCACTTTGTACCCCTGCAGCAGCAAATCGCTACGCCTATTGCACTAAACGTGTCTAGTACACCTAAATAGTGAGCCACATAACCTACCATACATGGGCCGCGGTTTGCCCACCCCCAACTTGGGATCGAACTCCAAAACCACTCCACCCACAAATATTGCCGCGCCCCCCCACCAACCAGGTAGGTCTACCCCCAAACTTTCGGTTCTTGACTACCCCAACCCTTTTTTCCGGCCCATGTATAAAACATACGTACGCGTATATTTTTCCAATTCTATATTACATTGATGCACCTAAGACAAAGTTGTGAACGGAAAAGCAAACCAACCTCGATCGCAAGCCATAAATCAATGTATGACTGGCCCCCGACAGTGGCAAGAAAGTCTAAAAACCTGCGAATTGTAATAGAACGCGTAAAAGGAATTATCCAAGGGATCCGCTCTGTTTGACGAATCGGTAAATTAATCTTGAATAGACATGGTATCGGTTGAACTTTGAGCGATATACGGTACCAGTGCCATCAGGCGGTAGTATCACTTTCCTCCAGGTGATACCTCTGTTAGAGAGCAACAACATCAAAGTACACAAACAATTGCGTACATGGACCTAAACAAATAATTTACCCATAAAGCATTCAATCGATATGCCGTGGCCCAAGATAATAGCAAGCGGCAACTCCGATAACCTTTTCTCGTTGATTCCTTCTTCCTACAAACAAGTCCATATGCGTAAACCACCCAGCACAAATAAAGGCAGCGTGAAGACGCAGCAGATACCGAGCAAAAGTCGGATATGGCAAGGTCAGTTCCTGTTGCCCCGTTGGTGATCCGGTTTATTCTCGTCTCCACAATCCGACGCACAAACGTTAGACTGTTCAACTGTTGCTTGACCAGGGAATCTAGAGCACAGACCGTGACCCACAATCGATAGAAGACCAACAGCTGACCATCATCGCCGCCGGTGTCTCGACCTCTAAGCACAGAAATTTCCTCAGACAGACTTTCGCGCACGGCCACCAACTCCTCGACATGCTCGCTGAAGTCTATGATTGAGAGAAAATCGTCCGAACTGATGGCAACTTCGCTCAACTACGAAAACGACAGCATAAACAGCAGCCTGTAAGATAGTATGGCAACCAAAACTCACCAGCCATACAATAGTCTGGTTAACGTAGTCAGGATCGGAAAACAGATCGAGAACGGGCAGGATCAGTTTGTTGACGACGATTTCCTAAATACGCACTAATATTCTCATCTATACGCCAGCCTGCACATTGTACGCACCCTGATTAAGAGCCTTAGCGGCCGACTGCGAAAATCTTCGGGTGGAATAAGCAAATAGAGCAGTATATCAGCGAGATCGTGTAGATAAGCTGAAAATAAGCTCCTGACTGAGATCTGTCACGGCAACGGTAGCACGCAATTTGACTGGCAGAATCGGCGACGGAATGAAGTATTAGGACACTACCCCGGCAACGTTCGAACTACTGGCTGTCGAGCAGGCTTGTTCTCTGGCTCAGGTTTAAGACAAACGTTGTAGTTCTTAGGTGACTAGGGGGTAGTGTCCTACGGCAACAGCACTTGAAGTTGATATGTTACTTGGTTCGATATACACATGTATAATACGGCTACCATACATGTTGTCAATCGCATTGAACCGACAGTGGCGTATCTAGGGGAGTGAGTAGGTAGGGTCCGGGTACACCCCATTTTGCGGTGGAAAGAGAAAGTCTGTCAAAAATAAGAGAAAATGATTAATTATGTACTAAAACTGTCTATTTTATGCTCAAAATGCCCTTTAAATACGTTTTTGAAGGCTAAATTTTCTCACCGTTGAAGCCCAACCCGACCACTTTAGCTAGTAATTTTTGTTAATTTTATGTTCAGAATGCCTTTTAAACGCGTTTTTAAGGCTAATTTCGCTAACCCTGGTTGGGACAGGCACTTAATCAAATTTTTACACCCCTCCCTTTGCAAAATCCTGGATCAGCCACTGTGAACCGATACCACTTGACATGGTACCCGTACCGTAATCGATAAACTCTCATACGGCAATTCAACCGACAAACCTTGACACACGTGGCGTCAGGCAAGGGCAGCCCACAAATCCAAAAAGGAGACACACCGTTTTCGTACTGCGCGGTGGTGGAGACCAGATCGCGACAGTAGCACTTTTCCATTTCGAACTCCTTGTCAAAGAACTCAGACTCCAGCTCCCCCTCAACTTCGTTTCGGCCTTCTGACTCCAGATCGTCCTCCTTCCTCTGCCTCACTTTCTCTTTGGCCTTCCGATACAGACGAATGTGGGACGCAAAGTCGTCAACGATGTTCTGCGTCAGCACCGGCGTCCAATTGACCTCTCGCAAACTGAATCAGTCACTTGACACATGCAAATTGAAACGGACAGAAACCTGGAAGCAAGCACGGACAGCGTTCTGTAGGCCGAGTTTCGCAAACTCTCCTTGAACAACTCGTCCGTTGTCAAAGCACCGTACCACGAATCAACGAAATCCCGCAAGGTAAAACTGACTATCTGAAAAAGTCCAAGCTTCCATTCACTTCGAAATCGCCTGTTTTGGTTAAGATTTAGCTAAGAACACAATACATGGGCCGGAAAAATCCGGAGGGGGTAGGGGGTTGAGACCTCGGGGGGGGGGGCCGAAAAAGGCCAAAAAACGCCTATTTTGCTTTAAATAAGCGAAAATTTCCTCCCTCCAGGAGGGGGGGTATGGCCGGCCGAGGGGGAGGGGTATACCCCCCTTACCCCCCGGCCCATGTATGAAGAACACTAACATAAGCCTATACTGAAAACATCTGACATATCGTCAGCGCTGACACCCCGGAATCTGCGAAAGCGGTTGTTTATGGGCTCCCAACCCGTCGAAGCGACTGGAAGTAGACGACATAAAGTCAAATCCAGGCGATCGAAAGCCGGTGACGGCAAGTAGGTAAATACTGGAGCAACTAGTGTAACTACTGCAGCTCCCGTTGCACTTAAGCTGCGAATGGACGCATGTATCAGGACGGGGGATAGATAGCCACGGATACCACCTGCAGCCAGACATGGGCAAAGGGGGGGGCTGAGGGGGTTGGCCCCCCCTCAGGCTCTGACCTACCCCCCTCACCCGGCCGCTACCCCCCCTCAGGAATTTTTTGGAAGGATTTTGTATAGAAAATTATGATAAAAATATGCCTGGATTAGGTGTAAATGAGCTCAGAATAGCTTATTTTAGCTTATTTTAACCAAAAATAAGCCAAAAAACCTTGATTTTAGCCAAAAATCGGACTTTTTGGCTTACCACCCCCTCAGCCCCCCTCAGGCGCTCCTACCCCCCCTCAGCCCCCCCTCAGGAATTGAAAATTCTGCCCCCCCTCGGCCGAAATGCTAGCCCATGTCTGCCTGCAGCTAGTAGTAGCGAGGGCAGCAAAGGAAGGAAAGAAAGTGTGTGTGTAATGGGGGAGCCGGTCAAAATGCTGAAAGGTAACGAAATGCCGAAAGTCAAAATGTTGAAAGTCAAAAAGCCGAATGGGTACAAAATGCCGAATGTACAAAATGCTGAAAGCCAGAATTGGGCTAAAAGTGCGCAATACATTTCATTACACCTTTATGCACTACATATGGTGCACAGCCGTTGTATTGCAAGCCAGCGCCAGTGAGGTGTTTTTGTTTAACCAGGGTTCCAAATTCTCTGACTTTTCCTTGACCAAAATCGTAAAATTCCCTGACTTTTTAAAAGGAAACTCACAAATATTTAATGTTTCAAAAACTTCATTTTGTGATTGTATTTACAGTAGATAATACATGAAATTTTAAGGGCATGGAGGCCGTGCATAATAAGCAGTGCATATCAGACGCAATAAAATGCATTGCGTACTCATTATAGCCCAATTCTGACTTTCGGCATTTCGTACCCATTCGGCGTTTTTACTTTCGGCATTTCGTTACCTTTCGGCATTTTGAATTCGGCCAAGTATTCCAAACAAGAAGCTTCTAAAACCTAGATACTGCAACTACATAACACACCACCTTCGCCTCTGATTGATTGTAATCCCTACAAACATACGTCTTCAAGAATAGGGTCGATCAGAGGCGAACCAGTCAGGCGCTCATACGGAACGACGCGATCTTGTTTCTCCATTTTTTTCAGTATCTGAAACAATCTCAATCAAGTCAGACTTGGCCAATTGAGGAATAAAAGACAGATTTACCTGCGGAATGCCAATAGAAAATCGCGCATCTAAAGCCTCAAACTCTTGCAGCAGTTCCTCCGATCTCTCCCACCCGTGTCGCAGTAGAACCAGCAGCGCTCTGAACATCAACAGACACCTCAGACTTTGCAGATGTCAGGGACAACAGAGATCTTACCCCAGACAGAAGAAAAATAGTGAAGCTAACACGGCCAACAGCCCTCGAAAACCGAGCGTTGAAACGCATAACGTACAAGCCACGCCAACAGCCACCCAAGTACTTGTCAGCATGCTGCAATGCTAGCAGCTTGCGCACACCATATTACCTTACTCAAGGACAAAATGGACTCGACTACTTTAGGAATATGTAACATCTTTGATCAATTAACATACAACTGGAAAAAGTGGAAGGTTTGTCCTAACTATGTTTGCTGTGAGCACTAAGAACAACTAGATTGCGCACTAAGAACAACAGTATCAAAATACACCAAAAGGGCAAAATACGAGTGCAGACTAGGCAACAGACCTGTGAGCATAAAGCCGGCAACGCGCTGTACAAGTTTATTCCACAAAAAAAACAGTTAAATGTACGTAATTAGTTAGTCAGAATCAGTTCCTGAACTGCTTCCGTAACTTCCAAGCAAACCAAGACCAGAGGCCGCACTCGTTTCAGACTTGGCAGATGTACTGGCAATGGCAACGTTATCAGTCTTTTGAATCGTTTCAACTTTAGGTTTCTTCTTCACCACCACCAAGCCTTCCAATGAATTCTTTTTCTTCGTGGGCCGCACATCGTCCAACGGCTTAAAAACAAATGATAACCAACTGACTGACCTTGGCAAAGAGACATACAGGTAACAGGTCATCCGCCGAAGGGGGAGGGGGTCGGGGGTCCGGCGCCGGCCGGGGGTCTGAGCCCAACATTTGGGAGGTGGTTGGACACTAAAAAACGCTCAAAGATCGCAATTTTTCGGCTAAAAATCGTCAAAAATCGCTAATTCTGCTAAAAAATTACTTGCCAGAATAATCGGAGTGGGGTCGGAAAAATCGTCTCGGGGGTCCCCGTCCCCGTCTCGGGTCTGGGTCGTATGGAGTCGGGTTGAGGGCAGACCCCCTGTTACATGTATGCAAAGAGATAACCTAGAACTTCATACGCATGCTCGGGGGTCCCAGCGGACAAAAATAAAAAATCTATGAGATACCAGAAGCCGTCTGAAACCTTTTTAACCTGATTACAGCATACTCGCAACAGCGCTCTGAATTTTGATTTTTTAAAACATCGGATTTTGGTATAAAAATTCTAAATTTTCACCAATTTTCATTTAGTTTCACAACTACTGGAGTGACAAAGAATTTAACAGAACAGCGTTTTCATAGAAAGTTTAGGACGTGTATGTGTAGGATATCCCGATATTATGCTACACGGGGAGCATAATGGAATCGGTTCAGTTTCAAGTGATAGTGCCATCGCCTCAATCGGGGCCTTATGATTGATTAGCATATTGATATGGACCAGGGGTCTGGGGGGTAGCCTACTCTCAACTAGGGCTCAGCCCCCCCCAAACGACCCCACCCACCAAAATGGCATCGCCGAGACCACCAAATGGGTAGGCCCACCTCAAATTTTCAGATTTTGACTACCCACAACCCATTTTTTTCGGCCCATGTATGCTACCATGTATACATGAGCCAAAAAGAATCCGGAGGGGCATGGAGGTCGAAGCAGGACTATTAGGCGATGCCGATTAGGCGACGCCGATTAGGCGATTTAGCGGTACTATTAAGCGACAGAAATAGTTTTTTTATAAGTCCGTATGGCAACATAGGTTACCGCTAAAACATAGCACAACAATGCAAACAGCACAACAGCAATTAAAACAAAATATAACAAAATAGCAAAGCAATTTCAAGGACTCATTTAAAAATAAGTGCAACACCATGGATGGATAAATTCCAACTCACTGAGCACTCATTAGTAGAGTAGAAAACATTTCTGCACATGTCGCCATACATGGACCACGGGGGGGTCCGGGGGGTTTGCCCACACCTCAACTTGGGCTCTACCCCCCAAACGACCCCACCCACCCACCTGAAGCCGACTGTTGTTCCTGACCCCACACACTAAAATCGCCGCGGCCGTCCCCCCAAACCGGCAGGCTCACCCTCAAATTTTCGGATTTTGACTACCCCCAAATTCTCGCTGCGAAACTCTGTGAGCTGCTTCCGCAAAGTTATTGGTGCGATCGTCTGCATCCAAAGTGCGTTGATGAACATACTGTAGCAACGGAAAAAATATGTGTCCGATTCGACGGCCGCTCGCGTGCTCGACGCAAGCTGTGGAATAGGGGCAAATGCCAGAATCTTAGTTTAGAAACAGTCAGGGCAGGCAGGTGGCTTGTTTAGCTTTAAGTTAACGAGTTATAAGATTAACGAGACATGATTTTAGTGCCACTTAGCCATGCATAGTTAAAAATAGCGCATTTAGGCTTACAGCTGAACATGGCCCTTGACTGATTCGGAAGGACCGCCTAATTGGTCCTATTATCTATTAATTTTTTTGTCGCCTAATAGTACCATCGCCTAATCGGCGTTGCCTAATAGTACTGTACCGCATGGAGGTCGTCTTGAGGAGTCCCGAAAGGTACAAAATACGTCAGTTTTGAGTTAAAAACAAAAAATTTTCCTTTTGGGATATTGGAGGCCGAGCAGACATGGGCAAAGGGCGGCTGAGGGAGGGTTGACCCCCTCAGCTCTAACCTACCTCCTCAGCCAGCCGCTACTCCTCCTCAGGAATTTTTGGAAGGATTTTGTATAGAAAGTTATGATAAAAGTATGCCTAGAATAGGTGTAAATGAGCTCAGAATAACATACCTATTTTAAAAATAAATAATCCAAATAACCTTCTAGGCCAGGTTTGAGGCCGAGGATGGGATATTGACTGGCGAATTGAGGGGTTTACCCCCAGGCCAAGTACGAGAAACCCCGGAGTGTATTACAAATTCTCCACATGTTTACCTTCTGTGAGTCCGTCTGCACAACCGTTTTAGAAGTTCCAGGTTTGTCGTCTTCATCACTATCAACAAGCCGCTTAATCTTAGGCTTATGACCACCACCAAAAATAGAGCTAGAATTAAACAGCGTTAAGATTTAGCCATTGGATGCATGTGCACTGCGCCGTTTGACAAGTTGACCTCCAAACTAGCAAAACGGCTAAAAACCAATAACTGCACTGTCTGTTATCAGACAAAGGTCAGACTAGCCAGCAGACCGACCACTTCTGTTTGAGAACCAATCAACTATTTTAACCAGCAATTCTTTCTGATAATCGAACTAGTTAATGTGTTTGTCTGACACCAACCTAACACCTATCCTACGAATGAGAACACTTGAGTATCCAGGAATGCGGCCCGCACGTGCAAATAGCAACAGCCGAACTCTCACTCAAACAGACAATCACAGTCAGGCTCTTAACGCCGTTTATGGTACTGGCACCAGACATGGGCAAAGGGGGGGCTAAGGGGGTTGGCCCCCATCAGGCTCTGATCTACCCCCCATCAGCCGGCCGCTACCCCCCATCAGGAATTTTTGGGAAGAATTTTGTATAGACAATTATGATAAAAATATGCCTGGAATAGGCGTAAATGAGCTCAGAATAGCTAATTTTAACTTATTTTAATGAAAAATAAGCCGAAAAACCTGATTTTCGCCAAAAATCGGACTTTTTGGCTTACCACCCCCTCAGCCCCCATCAGGCGCTCCTACCCCCCATCAGCCGAAATGCTAGCCCATGTCTGACTGGCACCATATATGGTGACGGTACCATATGGATCATACATGTAACAGGTCATCCGCCGATGGGGGGAGGGGGGGTTGGGGGGTCTGGCGCCGGCCGGGGGGGTCTGAGCCAAAATTTTGGGGGAGGGGGGTGGGCACTAAAAAACGCTCGAAAATCGAGAAAAATCGCGATTTTTGGGCTAAAAATCGCCAAAAATCGCTAATTTGGGCTGAAATACAGCTAAAAAGTGCTGTTTTGCAAGTGATTTTGGCAATTTTTGTGTGTGAAAGTGTAAAAAATTGCAAAAATTTGCTCGAAAATTTACTTGCCAGAAAAATCGGAGGGGGGGGTCGGTGAAATCGTCTCGGGGGGGGGGGGGTCCCCATCTGGGGGGTCTGGCCTAAGTCGGGTGGGGGCCAGACCCCCCAGACCCCCCTGTTACATGTATGATATGGATACCTAGGCTATTAGCATTCAGGGACTGTGGTGGTGTGGTACCACTCCTTTTAGATTTCGTACCATGGTAGTCGTACCTACCATATGGTACCGGCACCCATTGCCATGGGTAATGGGACCATAATATGTGGTACCGGATACCACCACACCACAGTCCCCGAACGTGGAGTACCATACGGTGCCGTTAGTATAAAGGGCGTTAAGCGCCTGACTGTATCAGCTACATACATGTGCATGGTCGGCGGCTCAGGGAGGGACGGCCAGATCTACGTGCGTAGTTGCCTGGATACAGGAGCAAATTTTAGGTGGGAAGTTCAAATTTTGGCGGGAAATTTGAATTTTTGCTCAAAATTTTGGCGGGAAATTTGAATTTTGTCCAAAATTTTGGCTAAAAATACGAAATTTTCGGTTAAAATTCAAAAATTTGCGGTAAAAATCAAATTTTCGACAAGAAATTGCCAAAAAACCACTTTTCTGATAGAAACATTGCCAAAAAATCGAAATTTTCCAGGAAAATTTGAAAAAATTTCGGGTTTGGTGCGTAGTTGCCTGGAGGAAGGGTGCGTAGTTGCGTAGTTGCCAAAATTGACTTCTGTGGCTTAAAAACGCATCTGGAGGCTTTCTAGCAGCCTCTAGCAACGTTTGGTAGATTTTCATTTTCGTCCCCCCCTGGGCACCCCCCATGCACATGTATGATCAGCTAAACTTACGTTACAAACGCTTCATCCTCTTCTTCCTGCCGCCGAAGTTCTTTAGCCTCTTCTTCCTTATACTCATGTAACATGGCTTCGTAGTCTATCTTCGAAACACGGCGACTCAACTCTCTCAGTTCCTCCAAATTACCTGAAAGAAGGTTGAGCGTTCCTATACAGTAAAAACAGCTTCAAACAAATCAAATCAGACCGAGCGCTTCCATCTCGGCGCGACTCATTTTAGTGCGCTTTTCCAGCATTTTCATTGGATTGCTCTTGTCCTCCTCTTCCTTCTGCTGTTCCTCTTTCTCTTTCTCCTGAACCAACTTCACTGCCTCGAACAAACGCGTGGCACCGTGCTCCTGCTGGTAATCGCAGTTCTCCAGATCCGTCTACAAACCAACCAACCAACCGTCTTCTCACTCAACTCAACCATTCAAATAAAACATACTTTGAATGTGATCTCCGCCAGACAGTTTGGGCACCGGAAGTAGAATCGAAAGATCCGCAACCCCAAATAGGTTTCACCTTCAGCCGTTTCTCGTCTCATGTTAAATTTCTTGCCTTTGTATATGTACTCCCCGCAAGTGTTGCACCGGAAACAGAATCCATACAAACCATTGCCTACCTTCAACACCCGACTAATCCACTTTGTATCAACAAGAAATATTGCGCGAGAAAGCGCGAGTCGATTATTTCAAACTGACTCTAATAGAGACTGCATCGGCTTTCCCGAATAATCTGTTAACCCCTTGTGCGGAGGCACCGGATATTGTCTCGCAGTAATATTACCTGTGGCAATGCACTGACTCCAACCTTTTAGTTTTTTCAAGTTGTGATTTTAATAAAAAATCGGGTTTTTTGGGTTACCATCCCCTCAACCCCTTCAGGATTCGAAATAGTTAATCACGGTAAAATTAAGTTCGAACTTATTGTATTACCTCCAGACTTTTATTACTCGAGGTAACAAGTGAATTATTGTCTTGGGCGGAAATTTTGAAAGTCAAAACAATAAGTTCCAAACGAAAATTTGTCTCCGCACAAGAAGTTAAGTGACATTAGAAGTGATAAGGAAGAAGGGTCGATCTAATATCAGAGAGAGCTATTAGCAGAATAGGATACTAAGCGGAGATTTCTTCAGACACACTTCTGTTACGTACTGCATATTGAAGGGCGACATGACACGCTGCACAAACTGTCGGTTCCGCGGACACTTGGCTTTTGGCAACTTCCGAGGATCGAAATCCGGCGGGTAGTATTTCTAAACAAGTCCAATGTAAATTATAATTGGCTGTTCCGGAAATTGGTTAAATATAGACGTCTACTTGAAGATGGGGCTTAAGGCCAATTTATAATCCTGCCAGTCCGATGGCACTGACAGTCGACGCTCTATCATGCCATTTAGGTAGATTTTGCTGACTGGCTATCCACTACGTAAAAATCTAATTAGTGCGGTCGAGCGTCGCGATAAACTGCCAGTGCCATCGGACACTGGATCAAGTATATCTCTGCCTTTAACTGTTCTTTTCCCTGATTAGTAGTACTGGGTTCGTACAGATCAGGGATTCAGATGTGGCACAACCAAGGTACCAAAATAATTAAAAAAGCAAGTCAAAAACACTTTGAGCAATGTTTCCTATTTTAATTCTGCTCAGAGCGCAAACAATATCTGAAAAACCTTAAACCACATATCTACTGGACATCACCAATATCCTAAAACCTAAAAGTTGTTCATCTGGGTCAAAAAATCATTTCAGTGAATAGAGTTGTAAAAAAATTTTTTTGAAAGCCAAAAAAAGCTTTTTTTATGAAAATTTTTCATTTTTTTCAAATTTTTTTCCTTTCATGAAATATAGCTTGCAGGAGATGCAAGGATGCATCAGAAGCAACTTTAAATACAAAAGCTGATACTTTGGTTCAAACATACTGTTACAGGCTGAGAATCGACATTCTACCTGCAGCATTGCTCACAGAGCGGCTGCTGCCCTTCAAAACCTATTTTTAGGCTTAGAATAGGCATGAAATTGATAGAACTGCACTGCTAATGTATATCTGAGGCTAAATTCAGAGATTTTCCCCCAAAATTTCCATACTGTGAATAAAATAAAAAATTTTCGAAATGGGCCTTCAAAAAAGCCTTTTTTTAAAAAAAAAGAGCCTAACAACACTATCAGTGAACAGTATTTACTTACTTGTCACTAAAATGGCAAAAAACAGATTTGTATCTCAGAAAAGAATAAAGATGTCAAACAACTGACCTAATACGAGACTTAGACATAAATGAGCGAGAAAAATCCGTAGCGGGCCTGGAGGTCGTCTTGGTGGGATCCCAAATCCAAAAATCGCCTATTTTGCCTCATAATAAAGCGAAAAATTTTTTCGGCGAGCGGAGTATAGCCAACCGAGGGATGGGGTTCTACCCACCCCAGCATATGTGTGCGTAGAAAACAGACCACAATAAGAAATTATCGCATAATTTTTGCTGACTTTTAGTTTATTGGATTAAAAAGGGCTTCAAAAAGCTAAACATTGATCGAACCATGAAGATTGCACGGTCCCAAATTGTGTATTAGGGCACAAAACCCCCATCAATACGTACCTGAAACCACCCAATAATCATGTCTATTCTTACGTCCATACATGTACTAGGGGGGTTGGGGGTTACGCCCCTGCTGGAAAGGCCAAACCCCCCTCACCCCACCCCCATCCCCCGAGACAGGTTAAGGGGACCCCCCCCCCCCGACCCAAAAATACAAGTACTAGTAGCGGCTCCCAGTACTAACAAACTGGCTCAGAAATCACTAAGTTTTAGCCTAAAATTCGCTTGAAAAGCCTTTGAAAACCGAATTTGGCGTTTCCACTGCTGATATTTAAGAGAAATCGGTGTTTTTGGAAACCCTTTTTGTCATTTTTTGCTTGTTTTTAGCTTCAAAACGCTATTTGGCAGCTTAAAATAGCGATTTTTAGCGTCCTTACGGAAAAAAACGTGCTAAAAACGCATTTCCAGGCGTTTTGGAGCTTTTTGAAATTTGGGACCCCCCCTCTGGGCGAAACCCCCCTCGACCCCCACCTGAGGAAACCCCCCTCCCCCCAGGTCAGCCCGGAGCTGTTACATGTATGCTTCCGTCTTATGACTTTTATTTCCTTCCTAATTTTTTACTAATAAAACATACATGGGCCGCGAGAGGTAAGAGGGTTTACCCCCTCCCCTCGCCGGTCAACGCCCCCCCGGAGTTTCCGGCTCATGTATGTAATAAAAGTAAGCACTTTCAAAAAGTAGAGGTTAAAATTTCAAAGAACAGCCGAACCAGAGCGCAAAATATTTTGAAAATATAGCCTTTAAAACGAATTAACAAGACATTTTGTGTTAACGATTAGCTTCTGCCAACGCTAAAGGCGGATTTATAATCCTGCCGTCCGGGTGGCACTTTCCAAATCGTTACCAGCCTTTCAATTAACTTTGGTGGACCGGCAAAGTGCCAACTGATTAATGCCAACCCAGTAGCACTTTCCTAGTCTGCCCGAGTATAAATAAAAAATGCAGATATACCTGGAAAACCTTCCGTTCAGTCCCGGTCATGCTTCACTGTCAACAAGTCAAGGACAGGCAAGATTATTTATATTTACACTTGCGATTGACAGGAAACGTTCAGCCACACTATCTCTGTGCTACTATGCTTCTGCCTGACGACACGAATCGAATTCCATTGAAACTTATGTTTTGACAAAAGCACAGCGACGGATTGGACGGGAGGGTTGGGTTAACTATCTATTAACAATGGGAAACGCTACAAATAGCGTAAGGAAAGAGATTATGGGGCGTCGTAGTTTTATATGGCAGTTAGTAGTTTACGCACCGTACGCACCGTTCGCACCGTTACGCACCGTACAGCATCAGCAGCGACCCCAATTGGGCGCCGATCTTTCGGAGTTGTGAATTTGCTTAGATCGATCACAGAACTGTTCTATTTCAGCTTGCATTAACGAATTACGCCTTTTTGGTGGAAAAGTAGCAGGGTGCATTGATTCTTTTAACGAAAAAGCATCAGTAAAGAAAACAGAATGTGCAGAACAGAAACGGAAATTGTCACCATCATCTCCAAGGAGCAGCACCAAATAGAGGGGAAAGAGCTGAGTCAATGAAACCAAAGTGTTTTCTCATGGATTTTAGCGCTGCTGCAATATCACTTAACTGATAATCGATAGTTATAAACCAGAGTTCGTGCGGGACCTGAAAAGTCAGAGAGTCATCGAAAAGTCACATAATTTAAAAAAAATTAGGGAATCAGGGAGGGAATTTCGTGTCCAGTCAGGGAAAAATTTGATAGCAGTAGAATCATCTCTCGCCCAAAGGGCCCTCCTTTTGAAAATGGGACTTTTGACTTTCCACAATTAGTACAACTTAAAGTGAAATTGAGATAATGTACGCCCAATGGCTTCAAATCGAAACTACATGTACATGTACTGTACGTTAAAACAATTAAAATTATGGCCACTTCAGTGATTTCTGCACTTTGAAAAATTTACATAATTAAGTCGCCAACCCCCTACCCCACTGTAATGATTAGTAGTCATTTGGCGAACCTCCCGCCCCTATGCCATTACATAATTTTAATACACGCCCCCAAAGATTCGGTGTTAGTTAGAGCAGCTTTCTGGTCATTTAGTGCAGTTGCTTTTTCTGTGATGCTTGCATGGTATTAGCTTCTTTCTGTTAGTCTGCCCATGATGTGAGCTTTCGAACGCTGGATAGCATGTGTCTCAGCTAACTCGGCCCTCTGAGAAACGCCCATTTCCGTTAGGGGTGTTTTCGAGTTTTACTATGGAAAATGACCCTCATCAGAGAGAACCATGGTTGGCCATTGCTGGCTACCCAGAGGGAGTTGGGCGGAACTGTTTTAGGGTTTTACTTTGGGGCCATAGGAATGTCCAACGCACACCATGCCAGCCGATTCCGCACCCCCCACTTAACATGTCAGCCTGATGGCTGCCTGATTTCGGTTGGCAATGACAATTAACAACAACCCTCCCCTTTTGCTGTCAGTGGATGCTAGACAGCGCCGGCTTGGTCCCCATTTATCTACTTGCCATTGCTGAATTTCGACGGCCTTGGTTGGGCTTTGTGTCAACTACTTCCCATCGCCTCGACAGGTTTCGAACCCGCAAACACCGCTTCCACGGGTGCCGGGGGCCGCTGTGACTAGAGTGCGAACAATACCTAAAAAACCCAATACCCCAATACCCAATACCAATACCTGAGACCCCCAATACCCAATGCCCAATACCCAATACTTGCGTAGCTAAGCCAAAAATTTCATTTCAGTGGACAGGTACATTCTTGTTGTGTACACAAGATTTTTGGCACTGCTGCAGTTAAAATTTTTAAGAGGTTGGTTGGGCCGCTGCCCAAGCAGGGCAAGAAAATTTTGAATAATAGCCTTTCAGAAAGCATTTAGGCGTAAAAATAGCAGAAACAATTTTGGTACTTAATATTTCGTAATTCAGTTGTGTTTCTTACTTCCGGCGACTTTTTTCTTAACTGAGCCGGAAATTGTGTGCACCACCGCAATAGTCATGGGTACGGTGCTAGTACATTACGGTGACATTAGAACTGTCACCATTTTTATTTTAGATAAGAACAGAGAAATTAATTACTGCGAATTAATTAATTTAGAAAAGCGTACACTTTAGGAAATTCTACGTTTAGTTTTGTTTTGTTGTTTGTTTTGTTTTATGAGTTCCACTGTCCTTTCGGACAGCTCAGGACACCCCTCGCTCTTTTCAGAGCCCTTCAATGGGGTAGCCCTGTCTACAAACAACCCTCCCCTTTGCTGCCATTGGGTGCAACGGCAGCGCCGGTTCGGTTCCCATTTACCTACTGGCCATCACCGGCTTTCGGCGGTCTGGGTTGGGCTTTACGTCGACTAGTTGATTAGGCCGTCCATAAACGACGACATTCCAGAGGGGGGTCGCCTGAAATGCGACGATAGACGACCCACCAGGAGGAGGTGGGGTTAGCAAAAAACGACGTCACTTTTTTCGGAATTTTAGGGAACTTTGATTGTATTATTTTCAATTTATGTACATTCTGTCAAAGGTTTCTACAATGCAGAAAAGCTTCCCAGAGTGGTTGTAGGGATTTATTCTATTGATTGCGCAGTATGCTAAGAAGAAAACGTGACAGTTCTGTTTGTACTGAACTTTTATTAACGGGCGGGGGTAAACCGAAAACGACGTCGTCTTAGGGGGAAGGGTCCCCTAGAAACGACGCAAAGCGTTTTTGGGGGGAAGGGGCTTCGAAAAACCGGGATATTGGAACGACGTCGTTTATGGACAGCTCCTTAACGCGAAAACAGCTTACTAAACCGAATCATCGATCAACTTTTTCGATTTTTTCAGATTAATTTTTCAGGTCAACATCGTTTTTCCTCTATTTTTAATTGTCCAATTTAGTATTGGGTATTGGGGGGTAAAAACCCCATACCCAATACCCAATACCTGGAAAACACCCCAATGCACCCAATACCCAATACCCAATACCCAATACCAGTTCGCACTCTAGCTGTGACACACGGGATTATTTACGCTTTTTTCTTTTTATATTGTAAAGAAACTGATTTTCCAAGTACTTTTCCACAAAAACACGCAATTTGTTAATGCAAGCTGAAGTAGACCGGTTCTCTGATCGATCTAAGCAAATTCACCACTCCAAAACATCGGCGCCCAATTGGGGTCGCTGCTGATGCGAACGGTGCGTACGGTGCGTAACGGTGCGAACGGTGCGTACGGTGCGTAAACTACTAACTGCCGTTTTATATCCGAATTCCCGGGCGGGCACAAATCGCCGATTCCCGGCCCATTCCCCCCCCACCCGGCGCTACCGCGACGGGTTACTGTAATATTGCTGCATGTGAAACAACACAAAGCGCGCGAAGTTTAAACGACTTCACAGAGAAGTTGTAAGTAAAAGCACTAAAACATAAAACAGAACAGCTTAAATCTCAAAGTAGTTGCAATTTTTATAAATACCGATACCCGGTATGCCAATTATTTTCGGAATACCTGCCTGGAAGTGCAAACATCCCTCCTTTTGCTGTCATCAGGTGCAACGGCAGCTCCAATTCGGTTCCCATTTACCTATTTACCGTCACCGACTTTTGGAGGCCTGGGTTGGGTCTGGGCCTGACAATTTTCCAAATATAAAAGTACCCCTAGAGACGCATCAGTACAGGGCACGCTCCTGAGGGCCTGTTTTCCAAATAGAAAAATACCCCTAGGGGACGCATCGGTAGAGGAACGCTCCGGAGGGCCTATTTTAAAAACATTAAAAATATACCCCTAGGGGACGCATCGGTATAGGAACGCTCCGGAGGGCCTGTTTTAAAAGCATAAAAATACTACTAGGGGACGCATCGGTATAGGAACGCTCCGGAGGGCCTGTTTTAAAAACATAAAAATACCCCTAGGGGACGCATCGGTATAGGAACGCTCCGGAGGGCCTGTTTTAAAAACATAAAAATACCCCTAGAAGGACGCATCAGTATAGGAACGCTCCGGAGGGCCTGTTTTAAAAACATAAAAGAACTCCTAGAGACCCATTTTCCAAATATAAAATCATTTCTGACCTCTCAAAATTCTCGGCGGAGGGGAAGAAAAATATGTTTTCACACCAAACATAGAGCAGATAGCGCATACCGTAATCCGGCTGCGGCGGCGGCGAGTGGGGGGAATGGGCCTCCTCTCCAAATCGCCTCCCCAAGAAGTTGGAAAGTTGGAAAATAGAAAATATAAAACATGGAAAATGCTTCTCAACAATTTGAAGAAGAAGTTTATCTCCGGGTGGGCTGGGCCGATCGGCCGGCCGGCCGATCGATTCTGCCTATGCTTAACCATGTAAAATTTCAATCTGATTTCCAGGATCTTTGGCTGCATCGGGAAAACCGGGATTACCGGGAAATGAGAATACCGGGAAAAACCGGGATTACCGGGAATATCGGGAAATGGATCAAAACGCATACAGCATGATAAAACGTATATGTTTTCAACGTCCGGTTTAGCTATTGATATCATTTCTAGTCGGTTTTCTCAAGGATTTTCTCTCATAACGGGCTAAACTACTACACTCTGAGATCAGATTTATGTTGAATGGGTTAGTGAGTTGGTTTGGCAGGCACCAGGCAGCTCGATGTCAATTGGACCAAAAGAGTTGTGTAGGAATAGCCAATCAATGAGTGGCTTTGCTCAATGAAGGCCTTTATAAAGTGGAAAGCTTAGAATATAAAGTTTACGGCCTAAACATGGCTGTTCACTCAAATTGAGCATAGCAGTCATTTGAAAACTTATTCAAAGTTTTGCGTACCGCTGGTACTGGCAGAAGAAAGTTGGATATACAGTAGTTGTCACCAAATACACAGTATCTGAAAAAACTGTCAATACTGTACTGCTATAAAATATATTTCCCAGTATTCCCGGTATTTCCCGGTATTAGAATGTGCGAACCGGGATTGGAAACCGGGAGTGAAGATACCGGGAATTCCCGGTTCTTCGGGAAATACCGGGATCCCGGTTGCATCACTAATCAGGGGTCGCGAAATAGACCGTGCAGGTCTGATCGTAGGGCTGTACATCGTACGCCCCCCTCGCCACATCGGATCGGATCGAGCCAACTAAAGCTATGGAAAGTTTAGTAGTCAAGTCATGCATGACTAAAAAAGCTTAAATTTAGCTTAAACAGCCTGTACGTATATAGCCAAAGCCTATACATGTCAAATCGTCCTGACTGTCTGTCTGAGAGCGAATTTTGTAATTTTCAAAAATACGGAAAAATCTGTACAATCTACACAACCAGTAGTCATTTTTGTACAAGCCAGTGTAGAGGGGTAGTTTGTTGTTTTATTGTGAGCAGAATGCGACCGCGGCCGCCAACCGACACAGCACGCGAGAGACAGACGGAGTCGTGGTCGGCGCGAAGAAGAGTGGCTTATCGGTCAGCACCAGTGTTCAGCAGTGACATTTCGCACACCGGATCACCGGACGAGACGGAGAGTGAGAGGGTGGATTGGAAAGACAAATCAGCTGCAAAAGGACGTCAGCACTATCAGCTACAAAAGACAGAAGTTGGCCGGAAGATGAGATGGCCACCAGCTACCGTAACGCCTGCCAGTGCTATGATACAGAAGAGAAATCGACAGCGCTACCTTTCAGCCGGTGACAACTGGAATTGGCCCAGAAGCAAACTTACACGTGTTGAAGAACAGAGAGATAGGGGATCAAGCGGAGAGGATGAGTTGGCTATGAGTGACCATCAGGCATTTGCCAGACCAGACGGATTTTTGACCAGTCTGGGAGACCGATACATGGGGGTGGCCAGCAAATTGCAAGCGGAGGAGAGATGCCCGAAACACACCCAATTCCGTCTATACCATCGTGTTCCTGTCAAAAGTGAGAGCATCCTCGCGCTTCGGCTGCCTCTTTACGTGGTGTACAGGTAATGGCTGCTCTGTTTTGTTTGTACTGGAGACATGCTTTCTTACAGAACTTCGCTGGGAGCCTATAAACATTACCGAGTGCGTACGCACGACTACGGGGGAGGATTGTTGTACTATGTTGATTATGGACCCGGCAGTCAAGCATTCGCCAGCATTGCAGCCTTGATCAAATACCACGACCAGTACAGGTACTGTTGACTTAGATTTTTGCTGCAGCAGCATACATACTGTACATTCATAAGAATTTTCAGTCACGTCTTACCTGCCGAGTACCACAAGAACAACCGCAATGTAGAATTTCGACTAGACTCCTTTCCTTGGTGGCTCTACCCCTTCCGAAATACCGGTACGCGTATACGCGTACCGAACCTATCGCCGAACCTATCAGAAATAGACACGAGCAAGTTCGTGTGATTTTTTGGTTCAGGTAGAAAACTTGGCAAAGATCAAAAAGACGACATAAAGGTACGTGTTTAATTGTCTCTGCACGAGAAAACGGGCCAACAGGCGGGTCAAAAAAAATTCAAAATCGTTTCTGAAAGTTCTAATATCGATATTCTAGGACAGTTTTCGATGTAGAAAACGAATCTGGTATGCAAAATTTCCTAGCTAAATTTGTACTATAGTTATGGTTGGGGAAACCGTTTGAGCCAGACCAAATTATTTTTTCTGAATCAGTGAAATTAAATACTTTAAATTAGTCAAAACGGGAACGCTGAATCTCGTGGTGTTCTTCGTTTCAACCAGAACCTTCGAAAAATGCGATTTTTCAGCACTTGAAAATTTCAATCGAGCATATCTCAAAAACTAGGCAAATTCATTCGGTGCTCTTTACGGTTCTAAACACTTCGTGACATAAGCTTTCGATCCGTAAAAAAATATTGGGGGGTCATCGATGGTAGACGGCCACTTTATAGCCTCTGAAGTTTGGGTGTCAGTAAAATTCTGCCTATTTTTTACTTTTTCGGTTTTAACCAACACATTCAAATGACTGCTGTTTCGCCTGATGTATTCCTTTTACAAAATGGCTTATACCGTTGAAGAGGGCTTGATTTGTAGTTTAATTTGATGTATTTATGTCAGACAATAGAGCTAGTATACCAGCAAAAAATAGTTTTCTGTTGTCGGATTCCAGAACTATCAGTAAATTTCTGTGCATAATACAAGCGTTTTTGCTAACATCTAGAAAAGATGGGAATTCATTATTCTGTATTGGGTTTAACTGCATGCTGTGCTCAGCACGAAAAAATGAGACTACCAAAAGCCGACAGTGGAGAGGCAATTGCTCTACTGTCTTCTGCTGCAATGCAGAGTTTGTAGTCCAGACAGCTCGGGCGGCTTCAGAGTTGCCACTTATAGGGCCGGAACCGGCCCTTGGCATCTCTGTTAAGAAAGTGCGTACTGAATTAAGAAGTTGGGCTAGGAACCAGTTGCAGTTTGACTGGGATCTAAGGACTGACTGTAGGCAGTCTAAGCAGTTTGTTCTGGGACCTAGATCGGTAGTAACCAGAGAACTACTTAGTTTTAGTAGAAGGGAACTAAAGCTGGTGGTTGGTTGGTTAACCGGACACAGTAGTAACCTTAATAAGCATCTTAGCATTATGGGCCTGGTGGATGATCCAACATGCTGCTTCTGCTCAGAAGAAGAGGAAACGCCTGAACATTTGGTCATACAATGTGACGCATTGGCTGGGCGTAGGTATAGGATCCTGGGGCGAAGGTATTTGACCACCCAGGAGCTGAGTGAATTATCTGTTAGGGACCTCCTGAGGCTGATTAAAGCCTCGGGTAGGTGGTAAGTTCGACTTGTTCGATTTCATCTATACGGGGCATCGAAATGGACCCTCGGGTCTGATCGTAGGGTCGTATGGTCGACCCCCCCCGTTACATCGAATCGAATCGTAGTCCAGACACCAGTGCAACTGAAGTACCAATTAGCAAAGCACTTTGATAACCTTGATGCACGAGAGCAGAAGAGACTGGCTGCAACCTGTCTGCCTTGTCTGCATCTGTGGTGTAGTGGTAGCAACTCTGTCTTCCATGCACCCAGCGTTAGACACATAGGGGTTCGTCCCCAGTGATTGTCTTGCATATGGCCCTTTATGGGTTCTTTACTGGTCTGTCCCGTGTTTATGTTCGTTGTAATAAAGTGGCAAGTGTGAGTACAACTGTTCAAGTGGCATTGTGGCGATTCTAACAATTGCAGCTCCAAACGAATAACTCATCTATGACATCACATCTTGGAGTCGGAATACTTGCAAGATGTAGCCCACAGCAGCAGAACCCTAAAGTGTGACAGTGGAGAGAGAATTGAAAAACCAAACTTCCTCCAAACAGTGTCTACTATCCATCTAATCAAGCTTTACCAAGTGTACTGCTCTGAGATTGGCTACAAACATGCACTGTGTGAGCGAGTCCTCTACAAGCTTGTGACGGTATTTGCGGCTTCTCACTGCTGAAAAAAGTGTGACAGGGCTAGACAAAACAACAAGAGATCGGGCTGAAGCTTTCGAGCCCTGAAGAATACTGAAAACAACGCCCTGGTGTTCCTGTTGAGAAAACAGAGATCATTAGGACCCACTTGCCATAGATCAACCACTTTGCAGAAATTTTGGCCGTATCTTGATGTACAGCATGCAAAATCTGTTGACACCAATGAAAGATGTTGTCAAAAGAGTTTCAACATCTGTTAGCATGACATCAGCATGCTCTAACTAACATTTTCAGCTCCTCAGGCAGATCTTCAAGAAGTCCACGAATCTTCGATCTGGCAGCCAGGCTTGGCAACTTAGGCTGTGAAAGATTTGTACTGTCTATAACATAATAATCTGTTTGTCATTGTTTGTGTGTTCTTTGTTACAATAAACTCTTCATTTGGTGCCGAGACATTCGTTTTTGTTGTGTTGTGTGGGCCAACCTCTCTATCGTTCTTCAAGCCATCCAAACTCTACAAAGCCTACTTCTGCGCTCCCACCACTACCACTTTCTACCAACACCACCAGCCCTTCCATGTGTCCACGCCACCATTTCCAGAGTCCAAGCACCACCAAGCCCAAGTTCCATGCCCACAAGCCAACCAGTCCAGTGTACAAATGCCTACCCAGTTCTACGCCCATCCAAGCAGAGTGGTGCCATTCATTTCCGCCGTTTGTTTCACAAGCCTCATGTCCATGAGTTCCACGTGTTCTAAAAGCAGATCCCAAGTGAATACAACCCCACCGAATGCCATCTCTCCATTCCCCGTCTCTCCGTTTTCCAACTCTGGTGTGATGAAAGATTTGTACTGTTTATAACACTCACTCGTCTAATCTGTTTGTCATTATTTGTGTGTTCTTTGTTACAAAACCTCTTCATTTTTGACCATGCTCACATATATCCACCAATTTTTATTCTTCTGAGTGCTCATCACTCAAAGCAAAAACTGCATAATGTGTCTTGTATGGGCCTCCTTGACGTACATGTGCAGGAAAGTCAAGTTTCAAGTGCCGTTTGAACTGTTTCAACCCACATTGAATTGCACCATGCTGTTCAACCTGTGTCAGGATTGTAAACGAACAGTCGAAGGCTTCAACCCCATCTGTTGTTCTGTTGTCTAGCCCTGTCACACTTTTTTCTGCAGTGAAGCCGCAAATACCGTCACAAGCTGGTAGAGGACTCGCTCACAAGGTGCATGTTTGTAGCCCAAACTCAGAGCAGTACACTTGGTAAAGATGGATAGTAGACACTGTTTGGAGGCAGTTTGGTTTTTCAATTCTCTCTCCACTGTCACACTTTAGGGTTCTGCTGCTGTGGGCTACATCTTGCAAGTATTCCGACTCCAAGATGTGATGTCATAGATGAGTTATTCGTTTGGAGCTGCAATTGTTAGAATCGCCACAATGCCACTTGAACAGGTGTACTCACACTTGCCACTTTATTACAACGAACATAAACACGGGACAGACCAGTAAAGAACCCATAAAGGGCCATATGCAAGACAATCACTGGGGACGAACCCCTATGTGTCTAACGCTGGGTGCATGGAAGACAGAGTTGCTACCACTACACCACAGATGCAGACAAGGCAAACAGGTTGCAGCCAGTCTCTTCTGCTCTCATGCATCAAGGTTATCAAAGTGCTTTGCTAACTGGTACTTCAGTTGCACTGGTGTCTGGACTACAAACTCTGCATTGCAGCAGAAGACAGTAGAGCAATTGCCTCTCCACTGTCGGCTTTTGGTAGTCTCATTTTTTCGTGCTGAGCACAGCATGCAGTTAAACCCAATACAGAATAATGAATTCCCATCTTTTCTAGATGTTAGCAAAAACGCTTGTATTATGCACAGAAATTTACTGATAGTTCTGGAATCCGACAACAGAAAACTATTTTTTGCTGGTATACTAGCTCTATTGTCTGACATAAATACATCAAATTAAACTACAAATCAAGCCCTCTTCAACGGTATAAGCCATTTTGTAAAAGGAATACATCAGGCGAAACAGCAGTCATTTGAATGTGTTGGTTAAAACCGAAAAAGTAAAAAATAGGCAGAATTTTACTGACACCCAAACTTCAGAGGCTATAAAGTGGCCGTCTACCATCGATGACCCCCCAATATTTTTTTACGGATCGAAAGCTTATGTCACGAAGTGTTCAGAACCGTAAAGAGCACCGAATGAATTTGCCTAGTTTTTGAGATATGCTCGATTGAAATTTTCAAGTGCTGAAAAATCGCATTTTTCGAAGGTTCTGGTTGAAACGAAGAACACCACGAGATTCAGCGTTCCCGTTTTGACTAATTTAAAGTATTTAATTTCACTGATTCAGAAAAAATAATTTGGTCTGGCTCAAAAGGTTTCCCCAATCATAACTATAGTGCAAATTTAGCTAGGAAATTTTGCATACCAGATTCGTTTTCTACATCGAAAACTGTCCTAGAATATCGATATTAGAACTTTCAGAAACGATTTTGAATTTTTTTGACCCGCCAGTGTATCACTTTTGGCCCGTTTTCTCGTGCAGATACAATTAAAGGCTCTGTTCACTAAATTCCGACTTTCGTGCTTAGAACCGTTCTGAACCATTATCCGAATTCCGATCTTTTCTAGGCGAACCGATATAGGTGCATCTGCTATTTTTTTATGAACCTATGTCATTGGTTTTTAGTAATCTAGATTCGGCTCGTTGAGTCTTTAACCCGAACCAGACACTTTTCTCAAAAACGGACTTTATCAAATTTCCACCTTCTAAAAAGTTGAATCTTTAGCAAAAAATTCTACTTTTGCAAATGTTACCAATTTTAAAACTGGCGCCGGTTTTAGTTGCTCGGCATTGTTGTACCCGGTCTCATCTGTTTGTTATTTTAGTGCATTCTGGCGCTACTGTATGTTTATCTTGTGCGGCTTCCGCTTGTCGCAGATTAGATTTGTTAGCCAAACAGCGCCGCGACCAGTGGTTCAGGGATCCTAAATTGATCAAATTTCGTACAGATGGTACAGATTGTAACTCTGCGCATCGGCTAGTCACCACCACCGCGGACAAATGTATGGCTGACATGCAGCGCAAGAAAACAACAACAATGTGCTACCGATGCTAAGTGAGACTGTGTCGGCGATTGTGAATGGCGCTTTCACTATTTGCCTAATTTCTTTTACAATGACAAGCAATCTAAGGGCAACGTCAGAGTCTTTTGTCAGACGCGTGCAATGCTTTAACTGTGTCTATGCTTTGCTTTGAATGTTTTCTGTCTCTGTGCTCTGATTGTTTTCCTCTGCTGAATGAAGTGGCAAAAGCGTTGAATTTTGAACAAAGTCAGATTTTGAACAAAGTCAGATTTTGAACAAAGTCGGATTTTGAACAAACTCGGATTTTGAACATTGGTTCTGTTTTACAGGAAAGGCTCGCAGTGCCGAAAATCATTTACGAACCAATAGGCGCCTAATGGTTCATTAATCATGGTTCGATTTTTTGTAAATTGTTCGGGTGATTTTCAGCAAAGGTTCGTATGAAAATTTTGCTAAGAATTTACCCGAACCGGAAAGCAGAAATTTTTGCTAAATTCTACCATTAAAAATACGAACCAAAAAAGTATGTGCGAACCTATTAAACCGAACTAAATCGCCAACTTCGGACATTCGGTTTTGAGACGAACCGGTTCGGATTCTTCCCGAACAAATCAAAAATATCTCGGTCTTTTCGGAAGGGCTACTAACTACGTTCCCGCTATCCTTTGATCACTACCATTATTCGTTTGACTTTGACTCGTAGTATTTGCCTGCTAGTAATAAATGTTGGTGATTCTCTTAGACTTGATTTGTGGTTGTGCCAATGGCTTTACAAATACCATGTGGTTACCGAACCACGTGGGTGCATAAAATCATATACAAGGGTTTCTTCAGAGTCTATGAACGTATCCTACTTTCGTTGCACCATCTATAAAGAATGGTTTGAGGTCAACGTGGTCTCGTATCTGCGGTATGCATGCACGTATTTGTTTCGTAAACTTTACTTACAGGCTGATATATAGCACTGGTGTTTTCTCTTTTCTTCTTTTATCTATTAATGTGTTTTCTTTTTTGGTCAACACTGTGACTACTACGTACTGACGCTGCCTGCAACTTTGAGCATAGATCTCAAAAGTCGATTTCTAAGTTTATTAAGAACAAAAATAACCCGATTTACTGTCAAAAACCCGACTCCAAATCTATGTTAGCTTAAATGTAGGTTTGTTGTCAGCCCACCGAAAGGCAGTGACGACAAGTAGATAAATGGTTAGCATCGTGGGATGGGAAGGCAAAGGGAGTCTGCGTGCAAGGCCACAGAATACGAGTTCTTCTGATTTAGCTTGATATGCACGAAGTAAGATTTTTATATTTCGACTTATTGAATGAAACAATTTTGCAACTAGCAATCGTTTCCAGCATGAGCTGTAGCGCTCATTTTCTTCATTTTGCTCTCACTACTGTTTATTTCCCTTCTCTTATGGTGTAACTTGCGATTTTCCAACTTTCCTACTTTCGAGAAGGCGATTTGAGACATTGGAAAACCGCAAAATTTGGTGTACCACTGTGTACTACAGTGTACCGCACGTCCTCACCGTTTCCGTTTTTCTGGGGAGGCGATTTGTATACGCGCCCCGAATTCCGATACAAGTGATCCAAATGGACCAGTGCACAGATGTGCAGTACCAAAGTAGCCCAAACGTCTTATAACTCTGTTTATCTAGTATCTACGATTCTTCGGTTAAAACAGCATTAATGCAACAAACTTTGGTTCTCCTTTTATTGTAGGTCATAAGTTACACTTGAGCAACAGACTAAACATGGCTCTATCTATCGGAAGCCCGGTAATTGTCGGAAGTTTTCCTGAAAATAGAGTGATTACTGTAAGACGCGACCGTAAATTACATACGACCCTTGCAAAAGTTGCCGAAAATTTCGTACTCACCCCACTCCGCGATTACCGATTAAGATTTACGCTTTGCTTAGTTTTAGGCTCAGATTTAGAATCAAAATTTATTTTAAGCATTATTTCAAGCTCTAGGTTCGGCTTTAGATCTATAGTTAGGCTTAAATTAAAGCTAGACCTTCCAAGTGGCAAGTTTCCTTGTATGATTCACCAGACTGAATCGTCATGGCGTCAGTTAGTCTATCATACTTGCATCCCGGTAAGACCGTAAATTGCCATGCTACCGTATCTATGTAATAAATTCGCGTCGAAAACCGTAAAGAATTTAAACGAACAGGACTTCCGACTTCCCTTTGTATAGTAGAAGTTATCTACATACATGTATGCACGAAATATGCAGATGTAGGTGGGGCTGTGAACGGTTGCATGCATAAGACATACAAATTTCCGATCGCGCATTCTTTCCTGTCTCCAAAAGCAGCTTGCAATGTAGAAAACAATAAAAATGAGGAAATGAATAAGAAGTAAAAAAGAAAATAGAAAAAATAATAGCTACTCTGAATTATGTTTAGACCACAACACAAACCTTCCGATTTCTATTTTTAGGGTGCGCCAATCATCCTAATCCTGTACTAATTTTCGTCTTTTCTATTTTTCTGTACTATTTTGTGCCTATTTTGAGGGATATACTCACTTCTCCTGGAATCTTAGGACCGCAGATGATTGGATGGATGGATTGACCGGGCGGGGCCGTCGTAGCCCCTTGCGTTAAGCCACACTACGGGCCCATCACGCACACCCATATGAATCCTGCCCTTCCTTCGCTGCCTTCACTACTAGCCGGCACACATGCTCGGTGTCAGTCTGGGCGGGTCTCAGTGGTAGCTGTCCCCGTTCCCATCTGTCCCAACACATGTGTGGTTGCTATTGTCGTTTTTAGGTGCAACGGCAGCTCCAGTCGGTTCCCATTTACCTACTAGCTGTAACCAACTTTCGGTGGCCTGGGTGAGGCTTTGTGCCGACGACCAACTCTTAGCGGCAAGAAACTTGCCGCGCCGAGAGGATGAGCGCACGACGTCGCGCACAGTGGCCATGCGGCCTAAAGAACTACACCAACTGTGCTATATTTAGAAGACTTTTATTCTGCGTGAGTAATTGAGACGAGTACAGTAGTGCGGTAAACTGAACAGTTAGTCAGTAGTTACACAGATTAATTTGATACATCTCTGGCTGTTGATTCAACTTTCTTGGGCGAACTGGTGGTCTTCTTTTTGTCGGCCGTTTCACTTTCCCTCTCTTCCTTATTCGGCGAACCTTGACTTTGTTGTGACTTCTTCTCCGAGTGCTCCTGTTCGGTGTCTTGGTCTCTTTCTTCTGGCTCTTTCTCCAATTCTTTGTTTCTGACTTTTGCTGGAGGCTCTTTTCTCGTAGTACGTCGTTGTTTCTGCTCCTTTTCTGCCGGGTCGCCCTCGAACTCTCTGTTTCTGGCCTTGGCTGGTGCTTCCGTACTGCGTTGTGACTGTTTGCTTTTGGGACTTTCTTCTTGCTTGGCAGTTTTTCGCGGCTCTTTTTCATGCGATCTCTGTTCCGAATCTTCCACTTTGCTGTCTTCCGGCTCATTGGCGCTCTCCGATCCTTCCACGTCTTCACTTTCAGCTCGTCGGCTGGGTTTGGTCATTCGACTGTTCGGTTGGTCCTCGTCCTGCCTTCTGCCACTGCGACCGCTTCCTTTTTGCTTTTTTGGAGTGTCTGCTGTATCAGAGATTTGCAGTTGGAGCACCAGTTTCTGCAGTTGCGCAATCAGTTCGTTCATAGAGGCCAAGGTTTCCATACGGCGGGTCTCGCCGTCTGTGAGCGAAAGGCTCCGGCGGTCGATCGCTCGGTTCAAGCTGCGACGTTCTTTGCGCTCTCTGATGTAGGTGACAGGCACACTTATTCGCTTGCAACGGTCCAGCTCATCCTGTTCCATCTTCTGCCAGAACCTGGTTGTGCTGTCGGGAGGGTTTCGTACAGTCTTGAATACGATGCTGATTCTGTCTTTGTCCTCTTTGTCGTCAAACGGTAGGCAAGTAATCTGGATGGCCGAACTGCCGTTTGGTTTGGCGTAGCCGTAGACCGGACGAAATTTTATGTGCTCCGGAGCCGTGCTTTTCACCTTGTAAACGACATAGTCTTCGGTTGGGTTGACGAGTCTAATACGGGATCGCACACTTTCCTTGTAGGGCCCGTTGAATACCACTTTCTTCGGCTCCACTGTCACTCTACTCATCGCACCATAACAACTGTTAGTATGCAACAAAGCTATGACAAAAACATACAAATTTTGAGTCCCGTGCTTTTACTGTGTATCGCTCATTTACAGTTAATGTTTTGGGTCAGATACAGGATACTGCAATAACCCTTTCGAAGCTCTGAGTCCGGAAAGCTCGAGAGTTCTACCGTTTATTCTTATTGCCATCTGAAATTCAGTATTACTGTGTTGCTGGGTCTATATTCTCATTTGGAATGCAGAATGGAAGATTATAGAAGCCGAGGCACAAGGAAATGTAGCGCGTGTACATTACAACTGGATTTGCCTCTTCCAATACTCGCAATACAGAGATCCAACAGGTAGAGGAAGTGCGATGTTTGCTCATTTGTAATGTTATGGAACATGAAAACTTGATCGGGGGTGACCATCGAGTTCTAAGTATAGAAGAAGACCCAAGTGGTAACAGTTGGTACCAGCCAAAACCGCCGACAGCTCGTTGTTGCACCGAGTCTTTCTAACGTTCAATCAAAGGCTGGAAAACCTAAGTGAGGTAAAAATCTGGGAGTGATTCTGGATGAAAATCTTAATTTTCTGCCCCACCTGCAAAACGTGTCGAAGAGATGCAAACAAGACATGTTTGCAATCAATCGAGTCAAAAGCTGCATCCCTCGGAAAGTCTTGATTTGAGTGATTGAAAGTACGGTATTGCCAAAGATGTACGTACTACGCATCGGCGGTCATACGTACAAGCAGCGCCACCATAGTATGTCGACCAAATGCTGCTGCGCGTCCTCAATTTTTTGGCAAAACAGTGTTCGGCTTGAGAAAGTTCGATCATACCACTACATGCAAACAGCAGCTTGGCTGGCTGGACCCCAAATTGGAGCTTCATCGTCGCACTCAGCTGTTAGCATATAAACTTTTCCTGGAACGCGACCCAGAAGGGGCAGTCGAAATTTTCGAACACGATAGAAAATCTGCGCGCTTAAATTCAGCGCCAAAACTTGTTGTTCCTAGTTTTGTAACAGACTCAGCTAAGCGATCTTTTAGCTAAAGAGCCCCAACCTTACTAAATGATGTTTGAGAGCAAATACATCTTGATCTGACTGTGCCTCCAGTTATGCTACATTCAAATATTTGCTAAGTGTATAATATGACAGTTAGATGCATGATTTTGTCTCATTGTTTCACGTTTTGTGTCTGCACAGCACACTGTTCATACGTCATGTTATATGCAATCGTATACATGTATAATCCATGTGGATTAGTCTGAGATTGACTATATCGCTTGAAGTGATAAAAAGTCTAAAGACTGCAGGTATACGCTGCGGTTTTTTCAATCAAAGCGAGAATCTGTGCGTGCAACAGTGTACGTAGTGTTTCGCCATCATAATTTTGCTTGTTTGTTTATTTGTTTCGTGGTTGTTTGTCAGTGCGGTAGAGATTGCAATATTTTTGTTGTGAACTAACAATGTATAATCCGAAAAAGAAAGGCTCCAATTTTCCGCCGACAGGGAGGGAGACGAAGTCAAGCAAGAAACAAGCGCAGGCATCGGAGCAGGACGCTGACGAGCAGCTGGTGGAAGCAATGGACAAGCCTCAGCTGCAGCAGCAGAAGCAGACACGCGAGAAGAAGCTGGGAGATGCCAGCAAGAGTTTGTTCGAGAGCAGCGGGCAGCCAAAGCGATCTATAGATGAGGTGTGTCACTCGCAGTACAGATGCTTGAGTCTTTTGAACACCTACGCCAAAGCAATCCGAACGCGCATTGAAAAGACTGTCCAACCCGACAAAGACGTTCTACGCGAAGGAAATCTGGTAGGTCTAACTCCTACACACTACACTGTCTCGGATTCAACGTACATACATGCTTGATGTACCATCACTTGAGGTTTCGGATGAAACCATTACAAATCCCCGACTACGTACAATGTACGTTGGTTTAGGCGGCACCACAACGAGGTCACATAGAGATATTCTCGGACAGTCTGTGCTACAACGGTCACCGAATTGGTAGTCGCAGCATAGTCGGCCAGCAATGGTGGAAGGTGGGAGACCAACTGCGATCAGTGGGCGAAACGGAAAAGCAGATGCAACGACAAGTCAACGACACCGTAATCCGACCGCTTTTGCAGTTCAGCGACGGCTACTTCCCCAAACTCGATCAGTCGGTGCGTTCTTTCAAGGTCAAGCAAGCCAAGCTGGAGCAAATTCGACTCCAACTGCAACGATGCAAAGATGTGAAAGTTTTGGATAGCGTAGAAGGCCATTTTATTCTGCAAATGAAAGAAAACACTGTGATGGAAGAGGAAGCTCGAAATTTGTTGTCCATAGTAGGCAGACCACTCGACAGAGACAAATGCACTTGATCTTTGTTTTAGGACGCAGACAGTCAAGCGAGAACCCATGCTCTGCTTATTCGAGAATTTTTGGTGCAATACAACACATTCTGTGCCGAGGCCGCCACCCGTTTGCGTCAATTTTGTCAAGACACTCCAACTGTTGAAGACCACAGCTAACCAGCCGCTAACAATTAAACGACGATTCTCTGCTGAAAATTACTTGCCCTGATTACGTAGCATCAACTTAATTATGTAAATGACAGTTTAAACAAAAGTAGATAAATCTTTACTGGTCAGAGTTCACCGGCTGTTCGCTCTGTTACCACTGACGTCCTAGTAGCAAAAGAAAGCAATTGCGACAAATTGCTTTTGCCATCTGCCACAGGAACGATTGAGGCAGAGAGCCAACGGCTCGAGGCAAATGAAAGAGCCGCGGTTAAGAGTTAGTAATTGCCGGTTCACAATCTAAGCACCACGCACAGCGCAACGAGATTTACAGATGCACACGACCTTGTCCAAAAATCAAGCATCCTAAATCTATGTGCATGGTTTAGGTTTCTTCTGACTAGTCAGAAAGACAAATTTCACACCCAATCTGGTGGTAGAGCAGGCACTGACTCAGTGAAGACCGTTGGATCTCACACCAAATTAAAGCTCGGCAGCCTTTTGTCATTTAAGAGTCGGTGTCTGACTGAATGGATCGAGTCGGTTCGGTATGGGTAGGTATTCGCAAAAATACCGGTATACCGGTATATATTCGGTATTTGCTGAAAATGTTTTACAAAGTCAAAACACTGAATTTACAAGTCATGGAATTACTCATTTCCAAGGTCAGAGGCTAGAAAATTCATCAAAATCAATGGGATTTACAGTTTTTAGGGATTTTTTTAAATTATTTTTGGTTTTACTGGAGTGAAACTCGTTTCAATAAATAATTTTGGCTAAGAGAAATGCTTCCATCATTGTACTAGTTTTAAGGCCTGCTAGTGTACAGTATGGAGCCTAACAAGCAGGGACAAAATGCGGGCTATTCTGTTGCTTGTGAATGTACTGTACATAAAGCACATTGAGATTGATTATTAAGGCCGCACGATATACAAAACACAACACACTCTCTAAATCACAAGCATTCTTCACTACTCTCTCCCAGAATTGACCATAGCGAAACTAGTTGAAGAAGACTTTCTCACGTGATCCAACGAGATCTTTTCGACACGACCGTCTGGATCCTTAATCTTTAAAGAGAATGGGGTAACATCGAGGACAACGCAGGGACCTTTCCAAAGGGAATTCAGTTTGCCACCCGTGCGCTGAAGCCGCATATGAAATGATTGCAATGAACATGAAATTTGGATTTGTCAATAGATAAAGCCTTTCATCTTTCTTCAGTATTTATTGCGTAGGTATTCCCAAAAATGCCCATTTTCGGTATGGGCTCGGCATACTCAATCAACAGTACCTAAGAATCGTAAGGTCTGCTAAATATGTGACCAGGCGGTTTTCTGCGAACAACGTTTTATGTAGGGGTCGGGGCGACTAGGGCCTCATAACCAAAGTTGTAGACAAGGTCGAGCTCCGTTCTGCGGCCGACCCGACCCTAATCTCAGTGGCGTATCCAGGATTTTGGAAAGGGGGTGTAAAATTTTGAAAGTGCCTGGTTGGTGGGCCGCTGCCCAACCAGGGTAAGAAAATTTAGCAAAATTAGCCTTCAAAAACGCGTTTATAACGCATTCCGAGCTTAAAATTAACAGAAATTACAAGTTTTAGTAGTTTATAATGGCCTGGTTGGGCTTCTGCCCGACCAGGGTGAGAAAATTTTGAAAATTTGGCCTTCAAAAACGCATTTAGAAGGCATTCTGAGCACAAAATAGACAGTTTTAGTACATAATTCATTATTTTGTTATATTTTTTGTCAGACTTTTTCTTCCTACCGCCACCGCAAACGGGGGGGTGTACACACCCTACACCCCCTGGATACGCCACTGCCTAATCTGCGCTACGTTTACTCTGAACACTAATTTGCGTGATGAAAACAAGGAAACAAATTGCTGCCTGCACAACTTTGAGGTGGTGTATCTCCGGTTCCGGGGGGTTACTGGTGGCCAGGCATGCATCGTTGGTCTTCGATTGAGCTATATTTTAACATATTTAAATATCAGCCAGATCCGTGAGATGACTCTACGTACTTGCCGTCTCTAAGCTGACCTTCTCGCAAAATGCATCTTAAAAGTTGCGAAACGATACGGTTGAGTTTTGTTTTCACCAACAAGGCAGCACAGCACGCATATGTTCATGCTGTCTATGTCCATGCTTCCGAATGGCTGCAATTTCAGATGCAATAGATGAAATCAAAGTCTAAGTGTTTAGGGTAGTACAGTACGTAATCACAGACTGATATAAGTGTAATTTCATTTGCTGCAAATCAAGTCATCATCCGGGGTAAGTGGGCACCATTGCTACGCAAGAAAAACTGTGAGGGCTGTCAAATGGATAAAGCAGTGCGTACGTACATAAGTGTGTTACTGTAGTACAAACGTTCATTTATAGAATGTACACAAGCTGTGAATTGAGACGATGCAGCACACCAAAACAACACAAATGAAAGTGACTCACGTTTATGTGTACGCAGCCTGATACAGTAGTATATTTTCGTTGCGAGACCCAGCGAACCAACCGTCGCAAATCTGCATGCTGCGTTTCTTTGTCCTCTGACCTGCAAGACGCTAGTGTTCGCACGCATCCTCTTGCTATTCCGAGTTCAATTGTTGTGTTGTGTTGTGTAGAGAGAGACAGAGAGTGAGACAGAGACAGATGGAGGAAGGGAGAGTGGATGGAGTCGAGGAAGGAGAGGGCACGCCCATCAGTGCCAAGAACACCAACGGAAACAACCGACGATCCGGTGCAGCACCATTGGCATCGGATCGGTCGCCTCCTGCGGCAGCCCCATTGGTCGAGGAGGAGGAAGAAGACAGAGTGGAAGGAGTTGAGCAAGGAGAGGGCACGCCCATCGGTGCCAACACCAGAAAGGACCAACGACCCGTTGCAGCACCATTGGCTTCGGAGAGGTCGCCTCCTGCGGCAGCCACATTGGTCGCGGAGGAAGATGAGGAGTTTGAAGAGGAGGAGGAAGATGAGGAGTTTGAAGAGGAGGAGGAAGATGAGGAGTTTGAAGAGGAGGAGGAAGATGAGGAGTTTGAAGAGGAGGAGGAAGAAGACGCGTTTGAGGAGGAGGAAGACAGTGCGTTTGAGGAGGAGGAAGACGCCAACGACAACGGCGCAGGTGGTGACGATGACAACGAGACGTGTCAAGCCTTTGTGTCTGCACGCAAGCGCAAGACCTCCGTCGAGTTGAGAAAGAACAAGGACGTGTCGCCACCCAAGAGCATCCGGATCGGTCTCCAGCAAGATCTGAGTCCACCCGTCATCCAGGATCCGCGTCGAGTCCGCTTTGAGGAGCGCTCCAGAGAGGACCTGATCGACGAGCTGTTGCTGTTGTACGACGCACAGCAGACGTTCGAGATGGAAATCGAAGAGTTGCAACGACAGCGAGACGAGGCGCGAGACAAGAACGCCATCTACCTGGAGCTCCATAACACCCGCAAGACTCTGACAAGGTCGGAGAAAGAGCGAGAGGAGATGGCCAAGTTGATCCGGGACTTCGAGGCCGATCTGGACACCGCCACCAGACAGAGCGAGCGGCTCTTCCAGGACAACAAGAACATGTACAGCGAGAACAAACCGCTGCATGACGACAACAGACGTCTGTACGAGGACAACACCCGGCTGTTCGCAGACAATCGCCAGTTCGTCGAAGAGATCGGACAACTGCGCGCTGCTCTGGACACCGTCAACGCCGACAATCAGCAGTTCTTCAATGACATGGAAAGACTGCAAACCGAGTACGACGCTCTGTTGGAGAACAGGAGACATCTGCGCGACGAGAACATCAGACTGCAGGATCAAGTCACCGATCTGCAACGTCGTGCTGTCAACATCAACGTGTCCTTGGATGAGTCAATGCCCGGTCTGTCTGGCGGCGAGGAGGAGGAGAGAGAGCAGGAGGAGAGAGAGGAGCGAGAGGACGAGGAGAGAGAAGAAGAGGAGAGAGAGGAAGAGGAGAGAGAGGAAGAGGAGAGAGAGGAAGAGGAGAGAGAGGAAGAGGAGAAAGAGCAAGAGGAGAGAGTGCAGGAGAGAGAGGAACCCATGGAGCAAGACCAGGAGCCCATGGAAGTGGCGGAGCAGGCGGAAGAAGATGCAGAGGTGCACGCGAGAAGATCAGTGGAGATGGCCGACGGCAGCACCGGCAAGCAGTGTCTGTTGTGCGGCGTCACCTACTCCGGTCCGTGCGCCAACGCCGTGCTCAAACGACACATCGCCACCAAACACAAAGGTATGTACGCATTTTGCTGGCACTGATACTGTACTGGTACCATAAACAAAAAAATTATATTATTATAATTGAAGTGAAATTTTAATTCCAAAATTTTGCGTCACACGTATATGTACGTTTGTGCTGCTTTAGAGTTCTGCGGTTGGTGCGGCTTCAAGTTCGAGGAGTTTGTGGACGACGCCACTGCTCCGGAAGTCAGTCTGAAGTGGTACCGAGTTCGCAACGGTCTGCACCCGGTCACCGGCAGAGTGATCAGTGGTGCGAAGCGGCTGAAGTTCATGCGCGAAGGCGTGGGAGCCGGCAGTTCGGGTCTGTGCAAGTGTCACTTGGAAGAGGCTCAGAGAGACTTGTACGTCAACTCGCGCTCAAATCTGATCGTCGAGCCGTTTCCCGGTCTCATCTATAACGTGCAGTGAGCAGTCAGTCAGTCTGTTGTGTCTGTCTGCTATCGCCTTTCTACAGTCAACCGTCTGTCGCTTTTCTCTGGTGAGTTGCAACTTGTTCTTTTTTCGTACGTACTGTAAATCTGTTTCAGAGTCAAGTTCTTGTTTCCGCGCAGTCAGTCGTAGTTCTGTTCGCTCAAGCTGTCTGCTGTTCGTGTCTGTTGGCTCGTGTTCTCGGTCTTGATGGCAGTGACCGTTGAAGAGGTGTGCTCATTTCTACGCAGTGCGGTTCTTTTTCTCAGTTGTCTTTCGGTGTTCTCCATTCATCTCTGTGTCCCTGCTTTCGGTGAGTTACAAATTATTCTGATGTTTCCTACATTGTACCTACTGTACATTTGTTTCAGAGTCAGCTTCTGTTGTTGTGTAGTCAGCCGGAGTGTGTTCGCTCAAAGTCTGTCTGCTGTTCGTGTCTGTTGGCTCGTGTTCTCGGTCTTGATGGCAGTGACCGTTGAAGAGGTGTGCTCAATTTTACGCAGTGCGCTTCTTTTTCTCAGTTGTCTTTCGGTGTTCTCCATTCAACTCTGTGTCCCTGCTTTCGGTGAGTTACAAATTATTCTGATGTTTCCTACATTGTACCTACTGTACATTTGTTTCAGAGTCAGCTTCTGTTGTTGTGCAGTCAGCCGGAGTGTGTTCGCTCAAAGTCTGTCTGCTGTTCGTGTCTGTTGGCTCGTGTTCTCGGTCTTGATGGCAGTGACCGTTGAAGAGGTGTGCTCAATTCTACGCAGTGCGCTTCTTTTTCTCAGTTGTCTTTCGGTGTTCTCCATTCAACTCTGTGTCCCTGCTTTCGGTGAGTTACAAATTATTCTGATGTTTCCTACATTGTACCTACTGTACATTTGTTTCAGAGTCAGCTTCTGTTGTTGTGCAGTCAGCCCGAGTGTGTTCGCTCAAAGTCTGTCTGCTGTTCGTGTCTGTTGGCTCGTGTTCTCGGTCTTGATGGCAGTGACCGTTGAAGAGGTGTGCTCATTTCTACGCAGTGCGCTTCTTTTTCTCAGTTGTCTTTCGGTGTTCTCCATTCAACTCTGTGTCCCTGCTTTCGGTGAGTTACAAATTATTCTGATGTTTCCTACATTGTACCTACTGTACATTTGTTTCAGAGTCAGCTTCTGTTGTTGTGCAGTCAGCCCGAGTGTGTTCGCTCAAAGTCTGTCTGCTGTTCGTGTCTGTTGGCTCGTGTTCTCGGTCTTGATGGCAGTGACCGTTGAAGAGGTGTGCTCATTTCTACGCAGTGCGCTTCTTTTTCTCAGTTGTCTTTCGGTGTTCTCCATTCAACTCTGTGTCCCTGCTTTCGGTGAGTTACAAATTATTCTGATGTTTCCTACATTGTACCTACTGTACATTTGTTTCAGAGTCAGCTTCTGTTGTTGTGCAGTCAGCCGGAGTGTGTTCGCTCAAAGTCTGTCTGCTGTTCGTGTCTGTTGGCTCGTGTTCTCGGTCTTGATGGCAGTGACCGTTGAAGAGGTGTGCTCAATTTTACGCAGTGCACTTTTCTTGGTGGTCTCTTGGTGCGGTGTTCTCCAATCAACTGTTTGTCGCTGCTTGCTGGTGAGTTGAAACTTTTCATACAAAGTTTTCATACACTATATACTGAAACAAGAGGCACGTTTACTCGTAAGCAACCACTACAATGACAGTTAGAACACCAGAACAGAGTATAAATCTTTCATCACATACAGTAGGATATATTTCAGAGTCGTGGTTCGTGTCTCTGCGGTCAGCCGGTTTCTGTTCTTGAAGTCTATCTGCTGTTCGTGGCTGCTGACTCAGTTCCAGTTTTCGGCATCTCAAGCAAGTGGTGCGCTCATTTCGATGTGTCTGGCAGTGCACTTTCTCTCTGCGTTGTCAGGTGCTGTCTTTGCTGTGTGTCTGTGCTGTTCGAGTGACACTGGAGTGGTGTGCTCAATCTCTTCAATTTGACTTCGATCGGGTGTTCAGTACGCAGTTTCAAACTGGCAGTGGAAACTCAAATCGTGCGCTGATTCGTGTCTGGCACTGTACTTTCTCTCTTCGTCTGTGAGCTGCTGTCTTTGCTGCGTGTCTGTGCAGTTCGAGTGACAGTGGAGTGGTGTGCTCAATCTCTTCAATTCAACTTCGATCGGGTGTTCAGTACGCAGTTTCAAGCTGGCAGTGGAATCTCAAATCGTGCGCTGATTCGTGTCTGGCAGTGTTCTTTCTCTCTTCGTTTGTGAGCTGCTGTCTGCTGCGTGTCTGTGCAGTTCGAGTGACAGCGGAGTGGTGTGCTCAATCTCTTCAATTCAACTTCGATCGGGTGTTCAGTTCGCAGTTTCAAACTGGCAGTGGAAACTCAAATCGTGCGCTGATTCGTGTCTGGCAGTGTACTTTCTCTCTTCGTCTGTGAGCTGCTGTCTTTGCTGCGTGTCTGTGCAGTTCGAGTGACAGCGGAGTGGTGTGCTCAATCTCTTCAATTCAACTTCGATCGGGTGTTCAGTTCGCAGTTTCAAACTGGCAGTGGAAACTCAAATCGTGCGCTGATTCGTGTCTGGCAGTGTACTTTCTTTCTTCGTCTGTCAGCTGTCTTTGCGCGTCAATGTGCTGTTCGAATGGCAGTGGAGTGGTGTGCTCAATCTCTTCAATTCAACTTCGATCGGGTGTTCAGTTCATGGTTTCAAGCTGGCAGTGGAATCTCAAATCGTGCGCTGATTCGTGTCTGGCAGTGCACTTTCTCTCTGCGTTGTCAGGTGCTGTCTTTGCTGCGTGTCTGTGGTGCTCGAGTGACAGTGGAGTGGTGTGCTCAATCTCTTCAATTCAACTTCGATCGGGTGTTCAGTTCACAGTTTCAAGCTGGCAGTGGAATCTGAAATCGTGCGCTGATTTGTGTCTGGCAGTGCACTTTCTTTCTTCGTCTGTCAGCTGTCTTTGCGCGTCACTGTGCTGTTCGAATGGCAGTGGTGCGCTCGGGAGTGTGCCAAGTCGTATCACATTGACCTGCCTCGTTCTGCTGTTTTCGGTGTGCTCAGTTACTACATTGCAAGGTGGTCCAGCTCTAAGCAACCACAGTCCTCATGCTGAATCAAAACTGTCTGTAAGTTGCAATTCTATTTTTTTGCAAAAAATCCAAACACTTTCTTTTTAGATTTTCTTCCGCAAAGCTCTCTTGTTCAAGATGGTGCAGTCAGCTGTTTCTGATCTCTGTACATCTGTCTGCTGCTGTCTTTGCTGCGCGTCAGTGTGCTCTTCTATTGGCAGTGGTGCACTCATTCTGTGTCAAGTGATGTCACGTTCACGAGGCTCATTCTTTTGTGTTCTATGTGCTCGGTTACATGAAAGGTGGTCCGGCTGTATGCAACCACAGTCCTCAGGCTGAACCGAAGCAGTCTGTAAGTTGTAATTCTAATCTTCTTTGTACAAATCCCAACGCTTTGTTTTTAGATTTTCGTTCAGTAGCGTTCTCTTGTTCCACTTGAGACAGTCAGACAGTCTTTCTGGTGTCTCAACGTCTGTCTGCCGTTCATCTTTGCTGCATAACTCAGTGGCTTTCGGTTGACAGTGGCATTTGGTTTGCTCAATCTATTGGTGTGAGCCTTCATTTGTGTCAAGTAGTGTGGTCTGTGTTCAGTGTGTTCAGTTACATGAAAGGTGGTCCAGCTCTATGCAACCACAGTGGCAGGCTTTGAAAAGCTATCTGTAAGTTGGTATTCCTCGCTTTTTCATAGGAATGTTCTGAACACTACGCTTTTAGATTTTTCTTCTATGACGCTCTCTTACTCGTTGAATGCAGTCAGTCATTCTGATGTCTCATTCAGCTGGTGTCTTTGCTGCACGTGAATGTGCTGTTGGGCAGTGGTGCGCTTAGTCTGCGGAAGTCTGCTTTCATTCGTGTCAAGTCATGTTGCATTGGCGCATCTGATTGGTCTGTGTTCAGTGTGGCTCAATTGCATGCCAAGTGGTCCAGCTCTAAGCAACCACAGCTGTCAAGCTGAACCAAATCTATTTGTAAACTAGTATTTAGTATTCGAATCTTATTAGTACAAATCAGATTGGTTTCAGATCTTCATTCGAAATTCGATTGCTGAGGCAGATATGCAGTCTTCGGTTTGGCAGTGGCATCTTGTGCAGTCAGTCAGTCTGTCGAGTCAGCCTTCAATGAGTGTACAGACAGTGGGGTTTGGTGCGCTCAATTTGTGTCGTCTGCCTTCATTTGGTGTCGAGTCGTGTCGAATATATGTTGGCTCATTGTCGGTAAGTGATTATTATTATCTTTTATTACGGTCACTTTTACGCTTTCAGATTTTCTTTCGGTAATGCTCGGGACGATGCAGTGGGCTGTGTTTCTGGTGTCTCGTCTGTCTGTCAGCTCAGTTGCTGAGCTCAGTGTAGCTTTCGGTTGAGCAGTGCCATTCGGTGCGCTCAGTTTGTCCGAGTCTGCATTTGATTTGGTGTTCATCGTGTCAAACTTGTGCGGCTCATTGCGAGGCACTTCTATGCGTTCAAATAAATCGGTCAAGGTGGTCCAGCTCGTTGCAACCACAACAGTAAATCCAATCTAGTTTTGGGTGAGTTAATATTCTGTTTCTAACCAGACTTTTTTACGCTAATTCGTTTCAGTTTCCATTCAGAGCGGTTGTGCGAGGTGTTTTTGTGCTGCATCAGCTGCTCTTTCGTTCGCCATTCTATATTGAATCGGTCACATGGCTCACTCTTACTGCTGTGGCTCATTCAGTCAAAGTGGTCCAGCGCAGTCAGGCAACCAAGTCGTCAACGGAAAGAGAAGATGTCGACCCAGGTGCAGTCAGGTGTTTCCGATGAATTTTCGTCTGCCAGCTGCGGAGTTTGCCTTCGTTGTGTGTGGAGTCGCATTTGCATGGCTTATCTTCTGTGTTCAGTGTGCTCGCTCAGTTACATAGAAGTGGTCCGGCTCTAAGCAAGCTGAGCCAAATTTATTTGTAAGTTAGTATGTAGTATTTTGCCTTTTATTTGCAGCAATCCCAACAGTTTGCTTTCAGATCTTTTCGATATACGGTTGTTGAAGCAGTCAGCAGTCTTCGGATTGGCAGTGACATTTGTGCGCTCAATTTGTCGGAGTTTGGCTTGGTTGGGTGTCAAATCTACGTGACGCATTGGTGTGTCTTTGTGTGCTCAGCTACGTGCAAAGTGGTCCAGCTCTAAGCAACCACAACTGGTCGAGCTAAACTAAAGCTGTCGGTAAGTTGTTGCGTTAAAATTCTAGTACATACACTGTGTAGGTATGTTTTCAGATTTTCATTCGTTTGCTCTCGTTCAGCACGATGCAGTCGGGCTGCCTTTCTAATGTGTCTGCGTCGGTCAGCGGTCCGTCTCAGTTGCTGTCTTTAGTCTGTCGGTGTCAAGTCGTGTCGAATTTGCGTGGGATGTTGGTCTGTGTTTACGTGCAAGGTGGTCCGGCTGTATGCAACCACGGTGGCCAGGCCAAACGAAAGCAGTCTGTAAGTTATAATTTTATCTTCATAACTACAAATCCCAAGCCAACAGTTTCTCTTTAGGTTTTCTTCGATATTGCTGTCTTGTTCAAGAAGATTGTAGTGGTCTGGTGTCTCTTCGTCTGTCAGCGTCCATCTAGCTGCCGTCCTCAGTATCAGTTAGCAGTGGCATCAGTGCAGTGTGTTCAGTCAGTTCGAGTGTGCGTTTGGTTGGGTGTCAAGTGGCGTCACCTTACCACGCCTCATTCTTTTGTGTTCAACGCGCCTACTTGTATAGTGCAAAGTGGTCCGGCTTTTTGCAACCACAGTCGTTAACCTGAAACAAACGTATCTGTAAGTTGCTGATTCTGATTTTTCGTACAAATGCTCACGATTGCTTTTAGATTTTCTTTGGTGCCACTCTCTTGTTCAAGTTGACAGTCAGACAGTCTTTCTGGTGTCTCTGCGTCTGTCGGCTGTTCGTCTCAGCTGCAGTCCTAAGTGTCTGGCTCTCGGTTGGCAGTGGCTCAGTCTATTCGAGTGTCTTGATTCTGTGTCAAGCCGTGTCGCATTCGCGTAACTCATTCTTCTGTGCTCAGTTATATGCAAAGTGGTCCAGCTCTAAGCAACCACAGTCCTCAATCTAAAATAAAGCTGTCGGTAAGATATTATTTTTATCTTCTAGTGCATACACTTTGGTATGTTTACAGATTTTCTTGAGGCAATGCTGTCAGGCTGTGTTTCTTCGTCTCTCAGCCGACCATCTTAGTTGCTGTGCTGAGTGTAGCTGTCGGTCGGCAGTGCAATTCTGTGCGCTCTGTCTGTCCGAGTCTGCATTTGATTTGCTGTCTAGTTGGGTCAAACTTGTGTGGCTCGTTGCGAGGCATTTCTATGTGTTCGGATAAATCGGTCAAAGTGGTCCAGCTCGTTGCAACCACAACAGTTAAATCCAGTTGGTTATGGGTGAGTTGATGTTTTTTCTAACCAGACTTTGTACCTTAATTCCTTTTAGTTTCCGCTCGGAGCAGTTGGGTCGAGGTGTTTGCAAGTTCTGCGTCAGATGCTCTTTCATTCGGCTATCTACTGAATCCGTGGATCTGTCTTGGCTCATTCTTGCTGCTCTGGCTGTTTCTTCGTCATTCAGTCAACGTGGTCCAGCATTGTCAGGCAACCACTGTCGTCAAGTAGAAGAAATATTTCGGTACATAGCTGCTAATACAGTCAGGCACTTAACGCCGTTTATGGTACCGACACCATATAAGGTGCCGGTACCATATATGGGTACCTAGGGTAGTGGTACCATATATGGTGACGGGATCATGTATGGTACCACTATCCTGGGTACCGGTACCATAAACGGCGTTAAGTGCCTGACTGTAATACCACTTTAAATGTTCAGTCAAGTACACTGTACTTTTAGCTTCCTTCAAACGTATTCATTGCGTGTTGACAGAGATGTTCTTTTGATTTCCTCATTCGAGGGATCAACGTGATGCCGCTGTTTTATGCAACCACTCACGACACCAACAAACAGAATAATGGTAAAGACGCATCTTTCTGTTAGTGTTCTGTACATGTATGCAGAGCTCTGTTTCAGCTGTTCAATTAAAGGATTTGTCTGCTGTTAAAGCTTCTTAATGTGCATTGCTGGCTTTGTGCAGTGAAGTGGTCCGACTTGTTCAGCAACCACTACCTTCACGTTCAGTCGGGGAAATAGTAAACACTTTTCACTTCTCCACGTCTTATTCATACACAGTTGACTGTCTTCAGATAATCTCCGCTTCAGTTTGCTCACACGTGGACCCGGTTTAGTTGAGTCTATCGTTGAGGTGGTCCTGCCGTTGCGCAACCACAACTTTGGACTGTAAAAGAGAAACTGGTAAACAGAACCATCACATCATCACTTTATGCAATTTGATTTTTGTTCAGACCATATTTGAATACAAGATTTCGCTCTACATTTCTCGACTATCCGGATAGGTTCGAGTGGCTGTGTCCAGTTGTGCTGTAGAGTGATGGGGACACTTGATTGTGCTCTTCTCTCGCGCACATGCAACGCGGTCCAGCTCTATGCAACCACGGTCGACTCGACAAGCTGGCAAAGATATCTGTAAGTGTATTTTTCTCACCTCTTCTTAGTAGAATGTCAACACTTTGCTTTTAGGTTTCATTTTGTAGCTTTCGTGTTCACGTCATTTCTGTATGGCATTCTCTGAATAGAAGCAAGGTGGTCCGCTGTTTAGGCAACCACAACTGCAGTACAGCGTGGAGAAGTTTGTAAGCCGCAGGTCTCCTGACAAACGTTGTGCTTACGCCCTGTGCTTTAAGACGTCAGCAAGTAGCACTTCGGTTCTGATGTATTCCTCATTCTCTCTGCCGGAAGATCGAGTCGGTCGTATTGGCTCTGGCTCACTGTTCAGTTGTTTTGATCAGTATCTCTAGATTCAGTTTCAACCTGGTCCAGCACTTGTATGCAACCACAGTCGTCAAATAGCAGAATAATTTCGGTAAGCTTCTGTTGTAATTTTATCTATACGAATCTTAACAGTGTACTTTCAGTTTTTTCTTCTATAGCACCAATCGTTTTGATGACAAGCACGTCTCCTTCGCTTTCTTAGTGCATTCGTTCGGTGGTACAGCTGTCAAGCACACAGACAGGTGCCACTTGGATAATGGTAAAGACGCAGTGCTGTGTCGTTGTTGCTTCTACACACCTTTGTTTCAGACCTTTCTTTCGCCCCATCTGCCTCTTTAACTGCAGTGATGAAAGTGGTCTTGCTTTTACGCAGTTCAATTGCGCACCGTGGCTCGTCGTTCAGTCGGACCGATGGCTTCTGTGTCAGTGCTATACTACCTATTGATCTGCAGTGCTGCTGTGTGCAATCAAGTGGTCGGTCTTCTTTAGCAACCACTGCAGTCACACTCAGTCGAAACAATGGTAAACGCTTTTTACTATGTTGCACACACCTACAGTACACATTCAGATATTCTCTACGGATGAAATCTCAGTAACTATACGCTGGCTGATGCTGTGGATTATGAAAGTGGTCCGGTAGCTGCGCAACCACTACTTTCAACTGTAAAAAGAGAACCTGGTGAGTGCCAAATATAAGAAAACCTTCGTAACTTTGTTTTGTGTTCAGCTGATATTTTGAAGTTAAGATTTTTGGTCTACGGTTATTTGTCAACTATTGGATACATCCAGAGTGGTCCGCTTGTCAACCACAACAGTCTTATTGGGTCGAATCAATTGGTACGCTACGCCCATCTTGCTCATTTTACTCTAACGGTGATAAGGCTGTTTGTTTCAGATTTTCATTTTCGAGCCGCATTTGGTTTGTGCGTTAAGGTGGTCCGCTTGTTTGTGCAACCGCGTAGCCGTCATGTTGGATCAAGTTTTTGGTAAAGAGTCGTACCTGTTTCTTGCTGTGATTGTTTCGTTCTTACTGAATTTTTAGTGAACCTTAGCTAGTTCCTGATTGGTTTGGTTCTGATGGATGAGATTCTTTCAAGTATTCCGTCTGAATGAGTCCTGTTGAGATGAAATGGTCCGTCCGTTTGGCAACCACACTTATTGGCATTGGTGCAAAGAATCGGTACTTGTCTTCACTTTATTTTTCTTTACGACGCAGTCTTGCATGAGACATACGGTCCGGCACCTTTTTAAACTGCGCGCGTTTTATGTAAGGCCATTCACCGCTGCTTCTTTTCTTACGGTACGTCCAGGCCAGGGTTGCCTTGCCAGGTTAGGAGCTTTCCTCCTACCTAGGTAGGGAGTTCTTGATTTGGGATTGGAGGAAAAATTTTAGATTGGAGTTAGGAAGGTTCTCTGGGAGTTTTTAAATTCTGGGTCGGAGTTTCTGATTTTTAGGATTTTTCTAGGAGTTTTCTGGGATTTTTTTAGGATTTTCAGCTTCATGTCTGTTCTTCATAGGTATATTGCTGGTTTTCGCTAAAAAATCATCTGTTCCTGGCTAGAAAATGATTTTTGGCAACCTTATGTTATGTTTGTTTTTTGTTTGTTTGTAAAAGTTTATTCCATGTAAGACAGGAAACAGGACGGCAGTCGCTCGGTGTTGTGAGCCCTTTAACCACACCACTGGTAAACTGTCTGGCTGACCAAATTCTACTGAAAGAATTCGTATGCCAAATTTTAAGTGCTCTAAAATTTAGGAGTTTTTCTAGGATTTTTTAAAATTTTTAGGAGTTTCTAGGAGGTTTTTAGGGTATTTATTTCTGGGAGTGAACTGCGTTTGAAACCTGGCAACCCTGGGTACGTCGCATCGCATTGCGCGGTCGGTCGGGTCGGTCGTCAGTATTTTAGTGCATGTTTTGCTCAGTTCGAGTGATTGCATTCGGTGCAAGCTTACATAGTGTTAAATGTACTGTAGGTGTGGCTTCGTTGTGATCCTGCCCTGACTGTTGGTAATTGTACGCATGCGTTTTCTAGGTAACTTACGATGAGCGTTTTATCGGTTTTGCTGGTGCTGCGGAAATAAAGAGAAACGCGAGTTCTCCACCGATAGTGTCGGTCCACGTGTGGCATTTGTTCTGTTGGCAAAGCATGTTCACATTGGTCTCCTCACTGCCGCCAGTGCTGATTTTCTTTGCTGCTGCTTCTGCAGTGCTGAATGCGTTTCGTTTCTGTAGGTTTTATTAAAGTTGGACCTGTGCTTTTGCAGTCACAAGTTACAGCGTTTCAGATGTGTCATTTTGTCTGTACCTGCTTTGTCGGAACGATTGTGGACGACAGAAGAAAACTTTCTGAATTACATGCGTCACATGTTTCTGACAGAGACGACGACATCTCGATGTGTCTGTAGCAGCTGCTTCTGCAGTGTCGTCCTTCACTTTTCAAGCTGTACTTGATTGATTCAAACAGCATAGCACGATGTTGTGTCAATTATAATATAATCACGTACGTTGCGCTGCATTTTGTTGTGCGTTTGCAAAGAAAACTGCTCTTTTTCAGAGTCTTAGTTTGCTGCTGCCCTTCAACTCGAGCAACAAAAGTTAGACGAACTTTTCACTGTAACATTGACTGTGTGAAGCTGCGCAATTGCAAATCGAACGAAAATTGATGTTCGTTCGAGTTAAGCGTGACAACTGAGAGACTTCGACGTTATGAAAATCGAGAGAGCGCTGCAATACCAAACGCCACTGCACGTACTGTCTTGTATTGCTGCATCTTCGTGTTTTCTGACTGCGGATCCTGACTGAAACTTGAAACGTACTGTGTCTCTTTGTTGTTCTAATCCCTAACGAGCCAATTTTAGGATTTGGTTTTGGTCTAAGTGAAGTGGAAGATTGGTTCGGTTGTGACCCCTCTTTGCTGTATCACAGACAAAGCTGCTGCGTTGGAAAGTTGAGAGAGTGATGAAGTCAGTGAGAACAGTGTGTCATTGTCTGATGTCTCTCCAATCAACTGATGCGACAGCTACGCAACTGTTCAGTGTCTGAATATGCAAGTCAAGTCAGATGAGGCAGCTCTCTAACGCTCAATGCTCTCTTCCCTCCACCCGGTTAGCTACGGCCTGTTTGTCTATCAAAATCTCGGTACCACTGCTTGTCACTCTTGCCAGTTCTGCTTGTTGTGCTTCAAACTACTTGAAAGTAGTCCCTGATAGCAATAGCAACTCTGCAGACAGGTAGAAATTGTGTTTACAAGCACGCTCGCTGCCTGTTTTAATTGTGTTTCTGGCAGTGCACTGACCCGAAGCACGCGCTACACTCGGATAGCTAAGCTCAGTACTGCATACTTGCTCCAATAAAATATGAAAAAAAGCAAAAAGAAAAAAACAAAAAATAAGTTGACATGAGGTGGGGATTCCAACTACTACGCTATTCTACTGCGGACCCAACTTCAAACAACTCTTCGGTCGGCGGGGCTGCTGGCTGCCAAGTTCAGGTGAGCTGGTTTTTAACTTTTACGAACCTCTTGCTCGGTCATGCGTTGCAGTAGTTGCGACTAGAGTGCAACTGGTATTGGGTGTTTTCGAAGTATTGGGGCTTTTGTCGCTCAATACCCAATACTAATTGGGACCTGTCAAAATAAAATTTTCGATGTTGATCTGAAAAATTAATCTAGAAAAATCGAAAAGGTTGATCGATGATTAGGTTTAGGAAGCTTTTCTAATACACAGCACTAATTAATCTTATCCTGTTCTTATCTAAAATATAAATTGTGTCATTTCTAACGATACAGAATGTAGCAGTACCGTACATGTACGTACGTACCGAGTACTGTAGTTGTGGTATACCCTTTCCGGCCGAGTTAGGAAAATAATTTGTCGAAGATAAGAAACGCGATTGAACTATTAGTACTAAAACTGTTAATTTCCGCAAAGGTAGTTTTTTTATAAATTTTCTCGCCGTGTGGACAGCTGTCCAACCAGGCCTCTTCAAAATTTTAAACCAGTGCAAAAAATCAGGCGTACCCGTACACCACGGGATTGTATCTGTTGACTGAAAGAACCAGCTATGGAAGTATTAGGTATTGAGACTCTCACGTATTGGTATTCGGGTATTGGGTTTTTCGGTATTGTTCTCACTCTAGTTACGACCAAAATTGCTTTTTTTTAGTTTTGCTATGCATTCATCTCGTGCAAGCGTCATGGTTTGTGTTCAAGTAAATGTTCGCTGGTCTGATGCCATCAGTCAAACAAATGGCTTTTGCGACCACTTGACGCGCAACACTCCAACCTTAAGTAAGGAGTTAGTAACTGCCTGCAATATGAAGATGCGTACAGTAAGTGCACTCTAGATGCAGTTTGCGCTTTTTGAAGTTCATGGGCCTATTCTCATACCTACACTAAACAATGGTTCATGGACAGATGTGCTGTGACCTTCTACCTTGTAAGTTGTACTAAAATAACTGTCTTATTAATGTCCGGTTTAAATGTTGTTTGCAGATCTGGTCACACGCAGCTGTACTTCAACAAACAGCTCCTTCGTTATCAACTTTTCCTATGGAAAAGTTTGTTGCTGACATCTCACTCACCAACCTGCTTTTCCGGTTCAGTCAGCTCCTCTACATGTCTCTCACTTTGCTTCAAGAACAGTCCGACAAGTTCAGATAACAGACAAAAGACATGCTCGGTGCGTTGATATCTCAGATGAGACAAGACGTTGCAGCCAGCCGGGTCCTCATCTCCTCTGTCAGCAATAAATAATGAAAATAAAAAACAAACTATCGACTACAAAAAGGAGCAGAAAAAATTAGTCTAAGTATGTGTGAGTTGAACTGGCTTACCGAGTGCTGCATCGCGCTTAGCATGTGATTCAGTTGGGTACGATCAGAACACTCTTAAAGTGGGCAGTGAGTGTGTTTGGCTCAGTTTGTTCTTGTATGCACAGGTGCTTATTGCTGTCTATGAACAAACAAAACATAATGGCAACTCTAAATACGGGCATTATTGCCCAAAAGAACTGGCATTTTGTAGTTAAAGTTTGACTTGTACTAGTGGTGCTTTGGTTCTGCTTTGCAATTGGTTTTTGTCTGTGAAAATTTGCGGCCGTTTTCCCCCCTCTTGTGCTTGTGAGAGCTTACTTTTGCGAACCAGAAGAAATGAAAAGAATTCGTCTATCATCATGGCATCATGTACAGAAGAGTTTTCGGGCAGTAAAAGAAGGTGAAACTCAAGAATTGAATCAGTGGCGGCGGCGGCAGCAGCAGCAAAATTCAAGCAACATGATAAAATTCAAGTTTTAACAGCATTCAACTTCAAACAGCAGTGGCAGCAGGTGGTATGGTTCAACGCATTCAAGAATATGAAGTCTTAAATAGAAGCAGTTTGACTTGTTGTCCATAAAAAAGAAGAAAGAAGAAGATGCTCAAGGAGACTAAACAAACAGACAAAATGGCAGGCAACAAGAAGAAAGAAGAAGATGACTAATTCTGTTTCCATTCTACCAGCCGTAGCAGGCACTCTAGGTCACAATTGGTGAATGGGCGTGCGCTCATCTGATAGTTCCTGCAGTTCGAAAGGGAGAAGGAAAGTCTTCCAAAGAAATTCGCTCATCTTGCTATGTGTAAGGCTATTCGACTGGTTTCTTCCTCCATTCTACCAGTCCAGATCTTCGAGCCTGACCTTTGTTGAGGAACACACTAGTTCTTATGGGTGAATGGAGTGATCTACTGTTGAACATAGTAAAAAAGAGTACTGTGACTTGAAATCTGATTTCACCATTGGTGTGGAAGCTTTGAATGCAAACCACTCAAGTTGATTTGCATAGCTGACTGAAGATCAGGACTACAGAAAAGTGTGTACTTCGCGTGTCTCTTCTGATGGTGCCTGCAGTCCCAGATGAACAAACGTTGCTTGAAGAAAGGTCCAAAGAGATTCGCTCTTCTTGTATATGTAAGGCTGTTCAACTGGTTTCTGTCTCTATTCTACTAGTCCATATTGAGTCCAGGCTCAATGGGTGAATGGGCTGATCCACTGGTGAGCATAATCAGCAAGCTGGTTGTGAGCCTGCCTGACAAGGAGATTGCGTCAAAGAGTGACAAGTTTGGGAGCAGCTTGTGGCTGTATATTTCAGTGGCTTTGAATTGAAACTAGGCTGGTCCACAGTTCAAAATAGTCAGAAAGATGGTTGCGACCTGAAATTGGGCTGATTTTACAGTGACTGTGGAAGCTGTGAAGGCAAGACGCTCAAGCTGATGCATGTAGATGATGGATGCATTGACCAAATCTATACGCTAAGGCAATCCATTCAGAAGAGGCTCAGGCATGGAAGACTAACATGCCTCATCTTTCTTTATTTTGCTGCTGCTTTTGATAGTGTACACTGCGACTCCCTGTGGAAGATTAAGAGAACCCTTGGTATTCCCACTAAGCTTGTCAACATCATCAGGGACCTATACAATGGCAGTGCAAATCGAGTCAGAGTTGATAAGTAGCTGTCTGATCAGTTTGAAGTCTGCACAGGAGTCAGACAAGGCTGTGTTCTTTCTCCCAGTCTTTTCAACATTGTGATTGATTCTGATTGGCTTCTAGGATGGTCATGGCACCAAACGATGAAGTGATTATGACACCACAACATACAACTGTCTTACTTAGAATATGCAGTTGACATTTTTCTCTTAGCCAATTCGTCATTCTGCACAAGCCCTGGCGGACCTCAAAGACAGCCTCAGACCTCAAAGACCTCAAACGCCTCAAAGAAGTCCTGGCTCAAGCAAATCCATGGAGATTTTGCTTTCCTGAAGATGGAGTATGGGGCTGCCAATAGGTCCCACTCCTGGGAGAACATCCTCAATAACCTAGCAGAAGATTGTAGACAATGGAAACAACTTTGTCAGATGTCTGTGGAGTTGGCGGTCAGGGCCAGCAATAGCCGCAACACTGAATACTACACTGAAAGAAGGGCTACAGAAAAGCTTGGACATTGTGTGTGCTCTTTTGACAGTTTCTACAGATCCAAAGAGAGAAGAAAGTCTAAAGAAATTCGTTCATCTTGCTATGTGTAAGGCTGTTCAACTGGTTTCTTTCTCCATTCCAGCAGTTAAGATCTTCAAGCCTCACCTTTGTTCAAGAGCACACTACCTCTCATGGGTGAATGAATGTCGACATTCTGCACAAGCCCTGCTAGACCGCCTCAACTTGGGAGCAGAGAAGTTGAGGCTTAGAATAAATGTGGTAAAGATTAAGTGTTTGTCACTCACTGATGACCTGCAGCTGCAAGCCAATGGTTTGCCAATTGAGAACGTCACACTCTTTGATTACTTGGGTTCATGAGTGGCTAGCGGTGTCTCTGTGTCAACTAGCGAGATTGACTCTTGGCTGAGGAAAGCAAGTGGTACCTTTGCGTTGCTGAAGAAGAAACTATGATCACAGCAAGGTATCTTCGCCAAAGCTAAAATGAGAGTGTTCAATGCAGTGGCGAACCCTACTTTGCTTTATGGAATGGAAACTTGGACTATTTTGGAAGCCAACCTGACCAACGAACCAAGAGCACACTACCTCTCATGGGTGAATGAATGGGATTCAGTTGCAAATAGGCCGGCTCTGCTGTGCATTGTGGAGGCTGTTAATGCAGAGCCCTGAAGATGGTCCAAGTTTGATTACTGAACATAACCCTGTGGTACTGTCTAGTTTGAGTTCCAGATGAAGAAATGTTGATCGAAGAAATGTCCAATGAAGAAATTAGTTCAAGGCTGTTCAACTGGTTTCTGTCTCTATTCTGCCATTCCAGATTTTCAAGACTGACCTTTGTTGAGTGGCACATTAGTTCTCGTTAAGTAACTACTGGGCTGTTTAAAGCTGTTCAACTGATTTTTGTCTCCATTCTTCCAGTCCAGATTTTCAAGCCTGACTGACCCTTGTGGAAGAGCACACTAGGAGTGAATGGGCTGGTCCACTCTTCAGCATAGTCAGAAAGATGGTTGTGACACGAAATTTGGCTGATGGTGGAAGCTGTGAAGGTGGAGTACTCAGGCTGTTTTATGTAGACAACTGAAGATCAGGACTACCAAACAGTTTGGATTTTGCGTGTGCTCTTCTGATGGTTCTGCAGCTGCAAATGATGAAAGTTGATTGAAGAATGGTCCAATGAAATTCATTCATTTTGTACATTGCATGTGTATGTACCTGACTTCGTGTGTTCTTCTGACAGTTTCTGCAGCTCCAAGGAGAGAAGGAAGGTCTGAAGAAATTCGCTAATCTTGTGTGTAAGGCTGTTGAACTGGTTTCTGTCTCCATTCCTGCAAGAAGGAAGCCTTTTTGGCCACCAAACAGGAGCTTAATGTTCTGCGCAACAAGCTAAAGCAATATCGGCTGGAGACTTTGCATCAAGAGAAAGAGTTGAAAAAGAAAAAACCAACAAATTGAACAAGAGGAGGAGGATGCCTGCAGTGTTTGCTCAGAAGCTTGTTGTCTGCGCACTCCACTCGCAATGAATATTTACACTTGGTTCTGCTGCACTAATGGTCAATGTTCAAGTTCAATGAAAAATTCAGATACCTTGGAGCAGAGTTGGAGCAGAGCTGTCCAGTAATGGATCTTGCCAAGATTATGTCTGCCGAAGAATTGCAATCTGCCAAACAAAAATGAGCAACCTGACAAGACCACTATGGATGAAACGTGACATAAAGAGAACCACAAAGATGAAGATGTATCAGGCGCTTATTTTGTCATCACTCCTTTATGCAGCAGAAACCTGAACAATGACCAAAGGGCTTGAGAATCAGCTGAACGTTTTTGACAACCAAAGCCTGAGGAAAATTAAGCGAATCCAGTGGTTCCATTTTATCAGAAATGAAGAAGTGAGAAGATGAACTGGTCAGCCACATGCTTCACTGCTAGCCCAACTAAGTCGACTGAGATGGTATGGACACATCAAACGAATGAATCCAAACGTGCTGCCACACAGGTTGCTTGAATTCCGCCCAAACATATGAGAAGGGAAAAGGCCGGCAGGGAGACCACAAACCAGATGGAAAGACAATGTTCATGACAATCTGAAAAACGAGACCGCCAATCCACTGAACAAAGCTCAATGGCGAGACATGCTGAAAAAGATGAGGTGACGCAACGCCCCATTCAGTGGGCAAGCGACTTAAGTCAAGTAAGTCAAGTCAATGGTCAATGGTGGGCGAGAAAGTGGCCAAGATAGTTGAGGAAGCAACCCACAGTATGCAGAGCAAATCAGACAACAGTGACGACTCTAATGGATTGTTTAAGTTGTACAACAAGCTTGTTCTGGAGGCCATAAAACAGAAGCCCAACCTGACCACTTGCAACATGGATTTGCGGTAGCAAGAAGCATTGGTGGCACTGACAGAAAAGGCAGAGGAGTGTGAGGTGAGGCAGTGCAGAAGCAGCTGACTAACTAGACACAGAACTACATCAAGAGTCTGCTCTCATTGATGCGCTTCAATGGACCAATGAAGAGCAAAACAAAGAGGCAGTGCATAGTGCTGTTCTGATAGAAGAGGCGTCTAAGTTACAATTGAGACTGAAGGGTGCATTGAGGCAGCTTGAGCATGGGAAGGTGTGGCAGTTATCAGAATGGCTAACCCAGAGAAAGTAGTTGTTATCGGAGCTGACTGAAAGAACAGACAGAACTGCTGAGGAAGCAGCAGTTGTAAAGCAGAAGCAGGTCAACAAGCAAAAAGTGTCATGTATCACTGTGAAGTGCAGCGTGTGTCTCCTTAATGGCTGAGAAAAACAGAAAAACTAGCAACCCAATCTTTGGAGAGTGAGTGCGATTTGCTGTGAAGTGTGGTCTACAGAGTTGCATCCAAGTTGGATACTGAACATGACTGCAGAATGAAATTGGCTGAACAACTGCAACAAAGATAAGACGGTCGTCTGCACACTGAGAAGGAAGTGAAAAGACTGCAACTGCATTTAATGAGTTGAAGAGCACATTAGTTCCCATTGGGTGAGTGGGCTGACCAGCTGTTCAGCATTAGCAGAAAGATGGTTCTGACTTGAAGTTGGACTGGTCTAATGGTGACTGTGGAAGCACCCCCTTTTGTGGTTTAGGTAGGAAGTAAAAATGTAGGCCAAAACAGAATCGAATAAGTTCTGAACTACCTGTCTAATTTGTGCCCAGAATCCATTTTAATTGCATTTTTGAAGGTTGATTTTTCTAAAATTTCTCTGCGTTGTTGGGCAGAAGCCCCCAACCGGTCCCCTTCAAACTTCTAAAACTCTTAATTTTTCTAAATTTTACTGCTGGGCGCCGTTAGGGAGCTGCAATGCCTCAGGCAGACATTCGCATTTTATTCTGAACGGTAGATACAAGACAACCCAACAGTAAAGTGGTTTATCTATTTCTTAAGTTCTGAGACCGTCTCAGGTTGTTGTTTATGTGTTTGTGTTAGATTCGATTTGGTCAGTATGTGCACAGGTTTGCAAATCCCAAAACCGAGCCTTTGTCTGATAGTGAGTTTGTTCAGGCCCTGTCTTGCACATACAGTACATTGCACCCCATGTGCTCTTTTGCTATGCAGTGGCCTTGGCTTGGCTCATTTTTAGTGCCTGGGTCTGACCCATGCGTGCCTCACTATAACGGCAGGTGGGCAAGCCCAATGAGGCATGCTTTATGTCTGTGCCCCACCACCATTCAAAGCCTTGGCTGGGCCGGACGGTTGATATTAGGAACCTGTGCTCAATACCAGTTTGCACTGACTGGTCACTAGCTTCACAGTACAAACCACGGAAGGTGTCCCAATTTCCGTCACCAATGAGTGACTGGCTGACCAGTGGCTTATGCAAGGTCACAGAAAATGGCCGCGTTAGTGTAACATTTTGGCCCCTGCAGCAATTACTTAGGTCATGAAAGGGCTTCCTAAAGCACAGGCAGCCCAGAAACTAATTTCCGTGCCTCACGATAAATTGGACGGCTTCCGTGGTTTGTACTGTAATGAACAAATAATTCTACTAGTAGAGCTTTCTATGTCTTTGAAACACATTCAGTAGTTTGAATACTGGAAAAACAAAAGTAGACAATTGGATAGCATACCACCGTAAATTGCCGAAGTGTTTTTGTGAAGCTTTTCGGCTTTTAACACAAGGCCTATCCTTTAAGCACAGCCAATCCAGAAACTAATATCCATGCTCTATAAAGTTATTCTTTGCTCTTTAAAGTTGTTTGAATCATATGAATTGTACTTGTTTTCGTTTTTTCCTAACCATCTGAAAATTTTGTTGTTTGGAATGAGGAAGAAAATGACTGAGTCTTCAGGAAATAGACAACTTCATAACATTCCCCGCTAAATTGCCAAAAGCCTTTTCGTGCTGCTTGTCTGCTGAAGTGTGCTGCACTTTAGGTGCATCGGTTGTGAAAATGTGTTTCATGAAGCTAGTGGAACGATAAGTTCAGATCTGGTCTAGATCAGTGTTGTTCCCAGTAAATTTACTGAGTAAAAGTTACTCGGTACTTAGTTATTTTGAATTAAAGTAAGTACTTTTACTTACCGGTAAAAATTTTTCTTAATTTTACTAACTGAATACCGAGTTTCAATTTTAAATTACTCAATTAGAAAAAAATACGGTAAACTGGGTACTCGGTAATTTACTGAGTTGTTTACTGAGTAAAAGCTTCTGCAATAGGTAGCTCGTCGCACTTGTGCAAAAAATATACGGTTTTTCTTTCGTTAATAGATCTGCTAACGAGGAAAACACACAATTTTTGCCCATTTTTGCAATTTTCACTGCTTGTTGCATAACCTAAGCTTTCTTTGCGCGGCAGAATTGCAAACAGTCTATCAGGCGAAGCCTATAGAAGTAGGACTATCAGGACTACTGTATGAGGACTATATGTGGAAATGGCGAAAATTATAACAAATCTTCACCTACCAATTTGGCCAAGATGTTCATCTAAAGCCACATGTCACTATGTATAATGTGCATATTTTAAGGCTTTCCATGCATGCCAATTAGCACAATAAATAATGTGAAATAAATAACACAAAACATGATTAAAATTCTGAAAAGTCGAGCTACATTATCTTAAACTCATCAATCAGCACTGAGAAAGGATTCTAGTAGCTAAAGGCTATATGAGGTAAACGTTTTCAGGTAAATTGTATATTTCAGAATTTTGAAGGTTTTACCGAGTTTACTGAATTGTTTACTGAGTACTTACCGGGTTTTCTTCGAAAAACCCAGTACTTACTCGTACTTACTGAATTTCAAAAAATCTGGATTTACTTACTGAATACTTACCGAGTTTTAGAAATTTGAGCTAGGCACAACACTGGTCTAGATCAACCAGATTTGGTCTGGATCTGACTCCATTCCAGTAAATGGGTCGGTAACAGATCTGGATATTAAGAAAGATGAAGCTAGGGACCAGTCAGTGGTTGGGGAGAGGGACGGGCTGAGGAAGGGGGAGTGCTGGACAGGCAGATTGTAACCATTGTCTGGATCTCTACCAGGCATTGGGAGTCACGAGATGGGTGGATGCCCAGATTCCCATTGGGTCCATGACGTGAGGCTGATTAATTGGGCTTGCTCTCTCCTTCTGTTTGCTTAACTGATTTTCAAGCTGTAGCTATACTCTGCATCTTTCCCTCAACACTTTTTGAGAGTAGATATTGCAGTTATTGTAGTTAGGTAGGAGTAGGGAGGGAAAAATGCTCAGGGCGGCACAATTGGTTTTTCTCGTTAGGAATGGTCAGTTGAGTGTAGATACAGATTAGGTTTAGGTGACCTCTGCGCATGCATAGATAGGTATTAGGTCTGAGTATTAGTGATGGTAGGGTTTAGGTTTGCCGCTTGTAGCTTTTGGGAGTACGTTAGCAACTGATTATTTCCTATTGTACCTGCCTGCTCTGCTTGCATAATTTCGATTGAGGTAGGATTTAGCGCGTAGATGGCGTAGGTAAAATGTTGATTTAAATGTTTTGTTATTTTTCGGATTGGTTTTGGAAATATAGTCTTTTTAAAAACGTCTTTTTTATTACAAAAGTTTTGATCAATTTAAAGATTTTTAAAAACGTTTTGAACAAACACATTTTTTGTGTTTAATTTAGTACTTTAAGAAACTAAAATTCCTTTTTATTCTTTTTTTCCAAATTCCTTTTTTTCCTTTTTATTTCTTTTTCTTTTTATTTCCTTTTTATTCCTTTTTGATTCCTTTTTATCCTTTTCTTTATTTTTTTTCTTTTTTTTATGAAATGACCAGACATTTGAATCAGCTTTTTACGACTCTGATGGGTGGCTGGGCAGTTGTGGTATTTTAGGTGGAATGTAGGTGGTGGGTTGGTTTTGTAGTTTTTGGGGTGAGAAGAGAAGAACTAATTGTGTCACTGCTTTTCGCTTGAAAGTCTGCGGGCATTCAGAGTAGAAGGAATTCTCAATTGACCAGTCTCTCTGCGTCTTGGGTGCCACTGGGCTTCTGGTCGACACTCATGCTTGTGTGCAGTCTGCCGCAGCACTCAAAACAAAGATCTCCTTCTGAGGCCCACACGTGTTCCTCTCCCCAATTGCAGTCAGGACAGTGCCATCATGTACGGTGCTTCACCTTGCGTGATGGTACTGTCCTGGCTGCCTAATAATAAATGACAATGGTGTGCTGTGGTTGCGGGCAGCGTTGACGCCATAGACTGGCAACGCCACAAGTGTAAGAAGCCGTGAGAGTGAGAGGTTCAATCGCTTGTTTGGTTTGGCCACACAGGTAAAGTAGAGGAGCCATGCGTGCAGTGATATTGCTTCATTCTGCTCAGGTAAGTTTAGGTAATTCCTCTTTTTACTTTGTTGTTGTGCTATCTAATTGTTTACTTAATAAACTAACTAAAGTAGTAAACAAAATGTTTGCTTTAGGGTTAAAAGGACAAATCATTAGAACGCAAGAATGGCGTGGCCGAGGAAGCAAGGTTGTCAGCAGTATAAGTCAGATCTCCGGCTGTGACTGACCATGTTCAACCCAACCAACACGTCAAATGCACACGGTAAGGAGATTATCGCTCCTCCTGAAACCTATGTACGTGCAGACAAAGTGTAATCTTTTTTCTAAATCTTTTTTCTAATAAAGATATCTAAGAAAGACTACATTGCCATTCATACAATGTACATGTAACAGGTCCGGGCCGGGGGAGGGGTTTTTCCGTCAGGTATCGGGTAGAGGGGGGTTTCGCCCAGGCGTGGACCAACATTTCAAAAAGCCCAAAACGCCGGGAAATGCGTGGGGGTAGGCCGGCTGAGGGGGTAGGTCAGAGCCTGAGGGGGGCCAACCCCACTCAGCCCCCTTTGACTATGTCTGCATGTATGTAATTCTTGCAGCATTGAAGAAAGATGTGCAGTAAACGAAGGAAGCAAGAAGAACCTGAGAAGCAAAGAGAACTGGGCACAAAAGAATTGGAAACAGGACGCAAATTCGTAAGCGTTTGTATCTGTTTGTCTTAAAACTTTTTAGTACAGCCAAGCACTTAACGCCGTTTATGGTACCGGTACCTAAGGTAGTGGTAGTGGTAGTGGTACCATATATGGTATCGGTACCATGTGGTATCCCCACGTTCGGGGCCTGTGTTGGTACCATACGTATATACAGGCTGTGCCAAAAAATAACAACCCAGCAGATTTTTCGCTGTAGCAACCGCAAATCTCAACCGATTTGAATGAATCCTTTTTTAAAGTAAACATAAATAAATTGTTGAAAGGTTGATGTAACGTTTATTAAGATAGCCTGCTTAGGTCCTGAGATATTCGTTCTCAAAATCAAAACAGTGATTTTGGCAGTGAACAAGAGGGATTTTTTATTATTCTGCACTTCGTAAAAAATGGATTCCTGCTACTGCTAAGGGCTATTGGAGGCGTTACTGGTGACACAGAAACTCGGTTTACTTCAACACTAAAGTATCATTAGCCCCAGCAGTAGGAATCTGCTTTATTAAGAAATGCAACGGAATCGCTCTTGTTCTTTGCCAAAATCTGTTTCCACTTAGAGGGCAAATATCTCAAGAACTAAACCGTGAATCTCAATAAAAATTGCACCAATCTTTGAAGAATTTATCAATCTTTCATTCAAAAAAGGATTCATTCAAATCGGTTAAGATTCATGGTTGGAAAAGTAAAAAATCTGCTGGGTTGTGTTTATCACTCTTGTTCACTGTCAAAATCTCTGTTTTGACTTTGAGAGCAAATATCTCAGGAACTAAGCAGGCTATCTTAATAAGCGTTGCATCAATCTTTCAAGAATTTATTTATCTTTCCTTTAAAAAAGGATTCATTCAAATCGGTTGAGATTTGCGGTTGCTACAGCAAAAAATCTGCTGGGTTGTTTTTTTTGGCACACCCTGTATAAATGGTACCCCAACCTTCGCATTGGTACCGGTACCACTCTGTTCAGATTTCGTGCCATATATATGGTAACGTCACGATGCCGCCATGGCCATGGGTAGGGGTACCGTAAATGGTACCACCACAGTCCCCGAACGTGGGTGGTACCATATATGGTGCCAGTACCATAAACGGCGTTAAGTGTCAGACTACGGTAGGATCTGCATCTGTGTTCTGTGCATTTAGAATGGCAGCCAGAATGATTGCGGAGGTTTTGAGAGTTGGTTTGCTGTTTGGTCCTGTGAAGTGCATCTCCATTTCACCCTCCTATTCACTTTTGCTTCCTGGTTACTGGTTATCAGGGACTGGAGCAAGTTGTTGTGCTACGGAGCGACGTAGCCTTTTAACCTTTAGGTTGCGGATTTGTTGGTAGCACTGTGTCATCTCTACTCTGACCGAGTGGCATTGCCGGCCGTGTTTTGTCTGCCAGCAAACACCATTGTGCTGTGTGGCTGGCTGCTCTCAGTTCGTATCAGAAAGAAGAGCAGCTGTGATGCTGTTTGTTTTTGGACCGAATCCTCTTCACACCATTTAACCACACATGAGATAGACTGTAAATTACCTATGAGAGCTCTGGAGTCTTACAATGTCTTTCTTTTAGAGCTGAAAGGTACAGGATTGACGAGAAACACAGAAGAGGTGGTACAGACTAGATTGGGCGGTCGGTCCCGCCGTAGAGACTGAAAATGCTACTGAAGACAGGAGAAACCAAAGAATTAGAAAGACTATTCTGGTAGCGTCTGATCTCTCGAAGAGCCACACTTCCTGGTCGGTAGCGATGTGGTTTTTCTTCACTCCTCCGGTGGCCGGCGCCGACTTGCCGGCAGCTTTGGTGGTAAGTTGTTTTCGGGGAGCCTTTCCTCCGACTACTGTAAGTGTTTTCTGGTGTTTCCTGCTTTGGAACTTTCTCTAAAATATTTGATCTATACTTTTGACTCAATTTAGCCAATTTTCTTCCAGTCGGCTGTGTTCTATCTAGTAGAGCGAGTCAGTTCTGTCTTCTTATTGTGTTCGGAGTGACCTTCTAGCATGGCAGTCGTCTCGGACAGCGCACCAAATTTCGTCCGGTCATCGCCATCAGCTCGTCACAGAAGGTACTGAACTTTTTCATGGTCGATTGCTAGTGGTGCCTGACCTGGCTGTCTGATGTGCATGCAGAGGAAGTGTAGGAAAACTTACAATATGTTGTCGTCTCGGATTGTGGTATTGCGTTGCATTCCTTACTGCTTCTGCCACCTCTTCAATGTTCAGTTTCAGCTCCTATTGCTGTGTAGCTTTGGTTGCCACCGAACACCGCAGTGCCCTGACAGGGTGGTGCAAGCCGTAATGGAAGTCGGTCCCCATTAAGAACCTAGCGCTGGCAGAGATGGAATGGAATTTGTAAGACAAAATAAAGCACCTACAATACATACACATACTACGTGGTTGTTGCAGGGTGGAGGAGGAAGAAAGAGCCAATCAACGGGAGCGAGAAGAAAAGCCGACCGTTCCCAATCAGTTGGACTGAGTGACTGACGTGTGTGAGTGTGTCAGAGGCAACGCACATCACCTTAAACTGTGGCACTCCTTCTCTTTTGTGCTACTTTTGCATTTTAATTGTTGCAGCTCGAATTTGCTTCTGGTATCAGGCGCTCTCAGAACAACGTATCTAAGCGCAGTGGACTAGAGGTGGCCGAGAGAAGACAAGCGTCGAGGAGCAGCTTTATTAGTACTAACAGGCAGAGAAGAAGAAGTGAGGAACTGACTGAGCGCAGCCCTTTTATACTGACAGCTGACCAGGGCATGGTTTATGGGGGCCATAAACCAAACCGGTAATCAGCTGCCAGAGACAAACGGCAGCGCTCAAATACAGAGTCTATTACTGTCACGCGCCTAGCCGGCAAGAATGCTTAGGTATGACACAATATCCGAACATCAGTTGTGAGCATACTGTACATACGTACAGTGGATGTCTACTTGCCAACATGGTAGCAGCGAGTGGTTGACGAACCAAGGAGGTAAGTCTTCAGCTTGTGGGTTAGTTGAAGTTGTATGGCTCCAATCCCATTCCAGCAACGAATTGAGCAAACGTCGGAAACGGGACCAGTTTGGTTAGCGCGTCTGCCAGCTGCTCGCCGGTCGGTATGTACTTGACTTTCATGTGACCTGCCGCAACATAGTCTTGAACAAATCGCACCTTCACCTCCATATGCTTCATTCGTTGGTGTGTGGAGGGACCGGTAGTTAGTGCGACAGCCGATTTGTTGTCTTCGTGCAAGACTGTGGGGCCATCTTGCTGCAGGCCAAATTCTTTCAGAAGAAGACAAAGCCAGTGCATCTCGCCGACTGCTTCCGACAGCGCTACAAACTCACTGTCTGTGATTGACTTCGATACGAGTGACTGGCGGCGACTAGCCCAAGAAATCGGGCCTCCACTTAGCATGGTGACGTAACCGGTTGTCGATCGTCTTGTTTGTGTGTCACCTGCCCAATCAGAATCAACGTACACAGTCAAGGTAGACGAACCACTTGGCTTGAACCGGAGTACTCTCTTGGCTGATTGAAGGTGTGGAGTAGAAGGATCTGCCGCAAACTGAGCCAGCCGGTGAACGCTGTAGGAGAGATCGGGACGGGTTGCCACTGCCAAATACATCAGTGAGCCGATCAGAGACTGAAAATGGCTACGATCCACCGACTCACCAGAACCAGCTACTGTAGGAAGTAGTTCGGTGCTGGTGGATATTGGCTGGCGAACAGGGTTAGCATCTTCCATTTGGAAACGCTTCAGAACCTTCTTCGCATAGGCCTCCTGGCCCATCCAGATGCCGTCCTTGTCCTGTAGAACACGTACACCAAGAAACTGATGAATAGGACCTAAATCCTTCACTTTGAACTGCTTCAAGAGTAGCTGTTTGGTGTGCTCGAGTGCTTTGGTACTTGCGCTGGCAATTATTAAGTCATCGACATACACACCAATAATCACTGCTTGCCCATCAATTTTTCCGGTATAAATGCATCTGTCTGAGGTGGACTGTGTGAGCTGTAGTCTCAGTAGTGCACTGTGTAGGGCGTCGTTCCAGCACCTAGGGCTCTGCTTCAGCCCGTACAGACTACGCTTGAGTTTGCAGACCCAATCTGGCTTTGATGCGTCAACAAAACCTTCAGGCTGACGGATGTAGACTTCTTCAAGTTTTCCGTTGAGAAACGCTGTTTCTACATCCATTTGATGGACGAGCATGTTGCGCTGGACAGCAACGGCAAACAAAGCACGGACAGAATCCCATCTGACGACAGGCGCGAACACTTCGAAGTAATCGACTCCGTGACTTCTGCGAAAAGCCTTGTGCTACCAACCTAGCTTTGTGGCGACTGACTTGCCCGCTTTCGTCTGTCTTGGTCCGAAAGATCCACTTGCTGCCAACTACTTTCCGTCCAGCTGGTTTTGGAACTAACTCCCAGACGCCAAACTCCTTTAGCGAATTAATCTCGTTTTGCGCTGCCTTTTGCCACTGCTTGTTCTGCTAAGAGTGCATAGCTTCCTGCCAAGTTTTTGGATCTGTTTCTTGCGAGGAAGCGGGCCAAGCACCCAACCAATTACCAAGCCGAGTTGGAGGTTTGCCTTTGTTTTCCCTAGCTGACCTTTTTACTGGCTGCATTTCTTCAGGTTCGTCTGGTTGCACAACTGGCTGAGGCTGAGGAATAGCAACTGGCGGATCAGCAACTGGTTGAGGCTGAGGAACAGCTGGCTGATCGACTACAGCTACAGGTAATGGTTCAATCACAGGCTCAATTGGCACCTGAACTGGCTGAACAAGCTCCTCCTGTCGATGAACCCCTTCCAACTCAGGAAACCAGGGTACGGCTATCCTTTGCGCCTCCTCCTCCTCCTGACGTACCTGCTGAGAATCAGGAGAGAAAAACACCGACTCATCGAACTGAAGATCTCTGCGTACTAGTACACGGTCGTGACCAGGAAACCAGACTCGGTAACCTTTCGACTCAGTAGAGTAGCCAACGAGAAAACAGCGCTCTGCTCGCGGCTCTAGCTTGCACGTAGGCTGGAGAATGCGCGCAAAACCAAGAGAACCGAAGACGCGCAGATGACTGACGTTTGGACGTTTACCGAACCAAAACTCAAACGGGGTCCTGCCATGCAGTGCCGTTGTAGGTGAGCGATTGCGAAGATAGCAGGCGCAGGCCACAGCTTCAGCCCAAAACTCGCGTGGAAGATTTGCGCCATTCAACATGGCACGGGCCCGACTGAGAATGACACCGTTGAAACGCTCAGCTATGCCATTTTGCTGTGGCGAATCAGCTACCGTAAGCTCTCTGAGTACTCCCTTCTCGGCTAGCCAATCAGAAAATGCGCTGGAAAGAAATTCGCCCCCTCTGTCAGTACGTATTGCAGCCAACGAGTAACCGGTCTCCTTTACTAACTGCGTTAGTAACTGCTTCAATGTAGTGAATACGTCTGACTTGTGCAATACAAAGCGTACAAATGACATGCGTGTGTAGTCATCAATAATAGAAACAAAATACGCTTTACCGCCCTTGGAAAGGGGTTTGAAGGGACCGCAGACATCTGAATGAACTAGCTGAAGTGGCCGAGTTGACTGACGCTCACTCTTTTTAGGAAACGGACGTCGTTTGGCCTTGGCCAGTGCGCATAGCTCGCAAAAAGAGAACTGACCGCTGGGTTTTGTTGATAGACCATCGACACAACCAGAATTGACCAATGACTGCACATCCTGACGCCCAAGGTGGCCAAAACGGCGATGAAGCACGTCTAAAGACACGGGACCACCAGCAGAAGCAAAGCACAGGTTAGGATACAGAATACCAGTCTTGGTGCCCTGCTTTAAACGAGAGGCACCATCGTAGAGCGTGTCCTGTACTCCCAGCTCCTCCTGAACCTGTGGAGCGACCACTTCTGACTCCGGGGCTAAACAGTCTGGCACAGCACGAACCAATGGCAACGATACCTTAGAGCTACCCAAAACCGTGCCTGCTTGTCGAGAGGCACCATCGGTTTTCGCAGGCGCACTTTGTTTAAGGCCACCTCGGCGCTCCGGCCATTGATTGGCTTCGACTTCATCGGTTCTGTCACCTGGAACTACATCACCCGAAAAACAGCAAGTCTGAGAGGATACCTGACCAGTAGGGGTGCCATGCTTTTTCGGAGAGGCACCACCCATGTACGTTTCGTTGATCTGTCCAACAGCAATGCCGCATGTTTCAGACACTGGAGTAGCCACTGCTGTATACGCAGCAGCACCGACACGACCAGACAGCAAATATGTGTGATTGTGCGCAAGGCCATGAGCACGCTGTTTGCCGTGGGAATTGAACAGAAACGCTTGCTGATCTTTGAACACCGTTGAGAAGCCACGTAAGTCACTGGCGTGCACGGAAAAAAGAGTACAATTGAGTTTAGGCACGTGCAAACACTCAGTAAGGTGTACAGTACTCTGACGGCCAGCGACGGTGATCTGCACAGGTAAATCACCAACACCAATCGCTTGAATGCACTTGTTGTCAGCAATGACAATGTCTGAGGGTTTAGACAGCGATCGGTAGTTCACCATATGATCTCCAAAACACGACATATGGTGAGACGCACCAGAGTCAATCAGAATGTAATCAACAGGGGTGCTACTCTGTGCGGCGAGAAAACAGGCAGCTTCACTCAACTCATCAGCGTAAGCGGTTTTTGCCTCGTCTGGTGCGCTCGACTTTTGACTTTGCTTAGGAGGCGAGGGACAGTCTAGCTTTTTGTGGCCGGTACCACCACAGTTGTAACATTTGCCACGTAAGTCAGACTGTTTCCTAGGACCTGCGTTCGAACTCGCCCCTCTAGCGCCACGACTTCCTCTAGCACCTCTGCCACGCCCGCGCCCGCGACTGTAGACACCTTTGCTGCTTGCCGCCAATGCTTTAGCCTCCTTAGCAGACTTCCGCATTTGCCACTCATCGTCAAGATGTGTGGCCAGTTTTTGTAGCGTGTAGGTAGGGATCGGCTTGAGGTGCACTACCACTCGCATGCGCCAACAAAGAACGAACCGACTCCCAGCCGGCTGGTAGTTTATGGATTGCCTGAGCAATCTGCAGCCACTCTGGCACCTCTTGTCGCATTACACGCAACTGTTCGTACACCTTCTGCCTCTGAGCGAGCCATTCGCTTGGCTTACGTTTGTCATCAAACGCAAGGCGTTCAAGGTCAAATCAAATGCACCACATTCAAATGAGACTTTGTCTCAAAGTGGCTGACCAGAGTGTTCCAGAGAGCGTGGGGGTCGAACTGATCAACGTTGTGGATGGACCGGTGTACTTCTGGTGAAAGGGCACCGACAAGCATGTACATCGCTGTGTGGCGGCGTCTTTGTTACGCAAGGATGACGTCCTCAGCTGCTCTGGCGGGCTGTGCCTGGGCGGCGGCAGGTTGTGGGTTCTCGTTGTCGGCGGCGTTAGGGTCAACGTTGTTTGCGACGGCTCCTTGAGGGGGCACCTCCTCACCGTTTACGATGCGCCATTGGTTGTTAGCCATGAAGTAGTTGCAGGCCACTATCTTCCAAGACTGCCAGTTGTCTGGCTTCAACAAAGGAAGATCGACAGTGGTCATCCTGGGGTATAGACGACCCTCAGAACAACACTAACGTCAAGGCTTACACACACACGTGGCGGCCCATAACCTCTCAGAACAACGTATCTAAGCGCAGTGGACTAGAGGTGGCCGAGAGAAGACAAGCGTGAGGAGCAGCTTTATTAGTACTAACAGGCAGAGAAGAAGTGAAGAACTGACTGAGCGCAGCCCTTTTATACTGACAGCTGACCAGGGCATGATTTATGGGGGCCATAAACCAAACCGGTAATCAGCTGCCAGAGACAAACGGCAGCGCTCAAATACAGAGTCTATTACTGTCACGCGCCTAGCCGGCAAGAATGCTTAGGTATGACACAATATCCGAACATCAGTTGTGAGCATACTGTACGTACGTACAGTGGATGTCTACTTGCCAACATTATGAACAAGAAAAGATCAAGAGCTCACAGCTGTGCGTTCTCCAGTCTATCGGTGGTGTTTGCATAGTGCGCTTCAAGACATGAGCAAAGGTGATGGGGGCTCACACGCGTATATTCTAACGTGTTATTTAAAAAATGAACGTATTAATTGCAAGGATAAGCACTAAACTTGGCTAAAAACAGTCGAAAACTTTACCGTTTGATGTAAAATTGCCGAAAATGCGCTTTTTTGCGAAAAATCAAAAATTTTAGTCCACCCCCGCCTCAAATCAGACGCTCCAAGCCCGCCCCCATCAGCTCCCTCATGAATTGAAAATTCTACCCCCGTCAGACGAAATGCTAGCCTTCCAAACAAAACTGTCAAGTGGGAGCAAGGCAGGCTATTCGGCATACAGACTGCACTGGACGGCAACCACTCAAATGTGCTTGGCAGATTCGTACGCGTTTGTTCGTACATCTGGCACATTACATAATGTACAATCGCTTGTAAATAGTTTATATCATACATATTGTTGTAGAGTTGGATGAGGGCTGAGTCGGTTGGAGACGTTCTGAGTTCAGCCGATGTCCACGCTCTACCACATTAACGGGGTATGCTTCTGTTTATGTTTGACCACAGTCACGTACTGAACGCCGTTTATGGTACCCTTACCTTGGTATTGGTACCTTTACCGGTACTACAGTATATACGTATGGTACCACTCCATTTAGATTTCGTACTATATGGTACCGGTACCCATGGCCGAGTAGGAGGTGTACCGTATGGTGCCAGTACCAGAAAGGGCGTTTAGTGCCAGACTGAACCAATCCCAATTACCATAGCATAGTTGGCTGACTTTCATGTGACAAAAATTGTCAATGTCAGTGTTTGAGCTGCGGAGCTACTTGCTCTTAATCTAATTGTAGACAAGCCTTCACAGGGCGGCGAACGGTCCAGATATTTTGTAGTTAGGAAAACTTGCTTTCTGTGGATATAATGCGTTTAAATAAATTTTTATTTGCGTGGTAATTTTGAATGGAACGGAGGTCACGGACGTGTGTAAGCTCTGGCTATGACTGACCGAAAGGCTTTGAAACCGTTCTAAGTGTTTAGCGTTGCAAACTACTACTTTCAGCTGTGAATGCAAGAACGCCAGCACTACGTACCACCAAGACACTTATCAAACAAATCCGTGTGACCACCATCTCCATGCGTATGTAAAGTACGTGCCATCTACTCACTACAGACTATCTATGTACAGTATGAGGCTGGTGCCCGTGCTCTGGACAAAGTCTTTCTAGCGTGCCAAATCGTTTTGTCTACAAAGATTCACTGTATTAGCAGCAGCAGCTATAATTGACCACTTTGGTAATAGAAGGTAGCTAAACCTAAGCTAAGGTCGTGTACGTACTGTATTTACTGTAAGGATCAGTGCCCTTACGTTTGTTCGTTTTATGTCGGACGTCCTGTGTGGCTGGTGGCCAGGTCAAAGCGGATCAGTGTGAGTGGTTCCTTAGAAGTTTTCACTGCACCGTTGTCGATTAGTTGTCTGTGCGTTGTCTTGTCTGTCTGTTGACTGGTGGCTTTCAGACCAGCTTCCCAATCAAATGGACTGGCAGCAAATAGGAGTGTCCGAATGGCTAAGCAGAGTGTGTAAAATCTGACGGGCGTGACCTCAATGTGTTGTGCTTCAGACAGGTCTGGTTTGCATTACCTGCTGCTTCCTCTCTCAACTGCTTCAAAGCTTTGCTTCCATACATGGGTCGGGGGTGAGGGGTTTACCCCCTCCCGGAGGGAGAAAATTTTCGCTTATTTAAGGCAAAATAGGCGTTTTTTATTAAATTTTTTTTCGGGGACCCCCTCCGAATTTTCCCGTCCTACGTATGTTTGCTTGAGCTCCTTTTTCTACGTACTACCTGTCATCGAAATCCGAAATGCTCTGCACTGGCATCCTGACTCTGTGGCTTTATGACTGGCTCGAAATGGTGTCGGACGTCTTTGAATCTTTCAAGTCGAGATGACTATTCGGCCGATACGCTGGAGCGGAACCACTCCATAGTTTGCGTAGGAAATTCGTAAATGGTGCAAGGTTTTGTACGTGCCATGGGTGCATAGGCAGAGTTTATATCAACTTTTTGCACAAAAACTCTGCAAACCCCTGCCTTATCATGTCACCCCGGGTCTTGCCTCTTCATGCATCTTCATTGGCTCCACGAATAAATTCTTTTTGTAGATCAGTTGCGTTGTGGTTATTGTTTTACTTTAGTGTCAAGTTAGCTTCTCGTAGAAGTGCTACACATTGAGTGGAATCTGACAGATGATTGGCGGTCGGTGGTCTTTACAGTGGTAAAGAAGTTGTTGGCTGTCGTATTAAGGACTGCAAACTGATCAGACTTGACGATTTCCGCAGTTTCAAGTTTACTGCGTATTTTGATAAGCTAAAACGTACGGTAGTGTGTGATTGTGTAAAGCTTCTTGCAATTAGTGATTTTGCCGACCTCGTGAAATATTCTTGGGTGTGCAGTATTGCAAGGTTTGGCAGACTGCAGTGCAGTTCGGGCGTGCATCAATTGTGCTGCGTAGTACAACTACGTACGTACGTACGTACTGTATGCATCACATAAGGAGTATGCATTTCAGATAGAATCTCGCATAACGGAATTACGTACGTACTGTAACGGAGGACGAACGCACTACGTCAGAGGACTAAAAATTTTTCAAATTCGATACTTTGGAAGGATTTCGAAATAGAATGTGTTTCTGCATGCCCCAAAAATGCAGAATTTCAGAAAAAAACATTGTGATAATAGGGGATTCTCGATAAGAATTGCACTAAGCTGGGCAAAAAATTACCGATTCCCAAATACTGGGTATTCTATAATCGGTATACCAGGTATGGGTATTTATTAAAATACCTGGAATCGTTTCGGTATACCCAATCAACAGTGCTCCACCCACCTACTACCCTGACTAGTTGGTGGAATGGGCCTTGAACACTGATTGATTATTCTAATAAAATAAACACCATTGCCAGAACTGCGTTGATTGATTATTCTGATAAAATAAACCCCCATCGCTAGAACTGCGTTGAGACTTCAGTTTCAAAGTTTATCTATAAAATTCGCCATATATACATACATGTAACAGCTCCGGGCGGAGGTGGTTTCGCCCAGAGAGCGGTCCAAAACTTCAAGAAGCTCCAAAACGCCTAGAATTTCCAGGGTGGAAATGCGTTTTTAGCACGTTTTTTCAGCTGTGCTGCCAAATAGCGTTTAGAGCTGAAAACAAGCAAAAAATGACAAAAAGGGCTTACAAAAACACCGATTTCTCTTAAATATAAGCAGTGGAAACGCCAAATTCGGTTTCCAAAGGCTTTTCAAGCAAATTTCTGAGCCAGTTTGTTTAGTTAGTTGTAACTGGAGCCACTACTACTACTAC